>CAEGAE010081618.1:0-19485 GCA_903067095.1 Girardinus metallicus | reverse complement strand
TGTTGGCCCCTCGTGAGGGTTACTAAGGGTGGAGGGGAAGAGGTGTATGGTATGCGAGTCCAATAGGGATAAAAAAAAAAAAAAAAAAAAAAAAAAAAAAAATACAAAATCGAGGATGAGTGTGTGAAACAAAAAAAAAAAAAAGTCACATAACACTTTGGAGGTAAAGTAGAAAAAACAAAAAGAAAAAAAAAAGAAATAAATAAAGGAAAGGGTTATTCCGAAATGGGATGCGCTCAAAGTCTCGATCCGCAGGAATGAGGTGCCTCCCTGAAAATGGCGAAGTCCAAAGAGTCGACGATTACTAACAAGTTATCATTGATTGGTGGCTAATCAATTATCTCCAGTGGCACTTTCGCCCTCTTCCCTTTCACTCTTTGACTATGTTGCAGTCCAGCGCTGGGCTTTTTGCGACTGGGGGGGGCGGGGGTGTCCCATTAATTAGGACGCATGGTTGGAAGGAGGAGGAGCCCGGCGGAATTATAATGCTCGGTGCTCTTATCATCTTTGGTCTAATTTAGTCGTGTGGTGAGACACCAGAATAGGTATGTGGGGTAAATGAGGGGAAGCAGAAAGAGAGAGAGAGATGGAGAGAGAGATAGGGAAATAGAGTGAGAGAGAAAGAGGGAGAGGATCACAATCTCTTAGTCAATTTGTGCGTTTTTACGCGTGAAACTCTAGTCCAGCAGCACTTCATAGGCTTTCATTTAAACGTATTCGGACAAGTCGACTCGGCTTCCGTTAGAGGCCGCAGCTTATAGACTCAGATATTTTTCCACGACCCACAGCGCGGATGATCCTTTGTGGTTTTTGTAAAGGTAATGCAGAGCTGGACCATATATCAGCTCTGATGATACCTCCTCTGGGGCGGGAGAGAGGCGGCGGCATGCATCCCTCTCAGCGACGCCGAATCCGGGCCATAACTCAGCCAGAAAGGGCTCCTTTTATTTATCATCCGAGAAATATTTCATTTCCTCTCAGAGCACCGAGCCTTCTTCCTGGAGCTGTGATGGTGAGGGCTTCGTCCTGACGCTGGACTCACAGAACGGCGAATATTTGCATATATATGGCTGTGCCGCAAAAAAAAAAAAAAAGAAAAAGAAATTAGTATTTCATTTGACATAACAGAAAAGAAAAACACATTTTACAATGAAGTTCAGAAGAAACATGTAAGTTTTCCTTTTGTTTTAATTTAGGTTTATTGTTTTTCCTTTCATCGAAAAAAATAGTCATTTTTTAAATAATAACAATAATAATAATTAAAAATTATTATCAATTATTATTATTATTAATAGTTCAATAATTATCTACGTATGGCTTTTATCCTTATCAAAAATGATATTAAGACACTGTAGTAATAAAAAAATATGTTCTACAAAAACAAACGGAAGAAATCGTAGAATTAAAATGACAAATGGATAAACGAGATTTAATTAGAATATTTTAATAGTTAAATTTCTTTTTAATATGAATTTTTCACTATGTTGTTACTTTGTTGCATGTAACAACAGCAAGTTTGTATGCGTGTTCATAACACCTTTTTAAAGGTATATTAAAACAAATGAGATTAATGTGTTTTTATGCAGAATAGCTGAAGTAAATATATAACCTAATTCAACCTTATTTTAAAATATATTTTTCTCTGCTTCGCTTGTTTCATTTTTGATTTTTCTTTTTGCCTAACAGGGGAAAACGCAGCCAGTGTTTATTTGATGCTTCTGGGAGAGAAAATCTACATGAGTGGTGACTCTCTGGAGGATCTTGTTTATTAGAAACAAGCATCATGTCTTGGACCACGTTTCCCCTCACATGTACCACTAATTTCTCTCTCTTTTTGTTTGTTTTTTTATTTTTTTATTTTTTTTTTTAAAGTGAAATCAAATAAAATAAGAATGTTTAACATAAATGATGATTGATACTGTTATTTTCTATGTTCATTTAAATGTGACTAGAGATTTTTGTTCTCTCTCCTGTTTTTATTCAGAGTGGATTTCCAGCCTGAGCTGAAGAGGATCCAGATTTCTGTTGTGTTCTCGGATCATCTCTGCCTCTTTCACACCAAGGTCAACATGCTCTCTCCTCCATCCTCTCCTCTAACCAGGGATGACCTTATCCGTTTGATTACTGGAGTGTGAAATCTGCTCTTTGTTCAGATGTTTTGTTTCATTATCTCCACATTTGCAGTTTTAGTTGGAGTTTAGGAGTTCCGGCTGTGATAAACTTGAAGATGTAAATTCCTTGCTCCCCTCCAGCCTCCAGCGTTTGTGTTTCTTCCCAAGCAGGTGTTGATTAGAGCCCTTCACACTGCGGTCTGCGAGCTTAAAGTTCCACCACGCAGTATGCAGCATGTGTGTGCGTGTGTGTGTGTGTGTGTCAGTGAGAGGCACGGCTCCCGCTGCAGACTCTACCTGCGATTAGACGAGCTGCAGGGGTAACTGTCCCCTTTCCAGCCACTTCGTGACACGCCACAGACGGGTGTCATATCTCCCCTTCTCCTAAAGGCCCGGCAGTTATCTCCGGTGACACCAGATATGGATGCAGCACAGGGAACCGGGGGAGGAAAAAGCCCGGCCTCAGACGCGCGTGTGTGTCCTTTAAACTTGTACTGTATAAATCACAAGTCATTACCAGAGGTCAGCGGCTGAGGAGCAACCATTGGATGGTTTGATCGCGAGGGCCAGCCTGGTTGGAGGAGAGAGGATTTATCTGGCAGTTGGATCTCTGGAGAGGCAGCCATATTTTATGTGACTAGAGATGTAATAACAGGCCTTTGACAAATCCCCGACGGCCCGGCTCCTGCAGCCTCGCTGCGCAGAGCCAGTGCAGCTGGAACAGCAGATTATGAGCAGCACCATTAGCAGGATGATGTGCACAGACTCAGCAAAGTATTTTTCTTTTCCTCTCCCTCTCTTCCTCTCTCCCTCTCTCTCTCTTTCTCTTCAGACAAACACGGTGGCACCCGAGAAGTCAGAAGCTTTTTAGTCACACATAACAGGTTCTTCTCAGTTAATTAGACAGAAATGTAAATTTGATTTTGGAATTTAATTAAAAAACATAAGATCATATTTTCTATACATTCTTAAAGCACAGAGTGGAGTATTTCACGTGTTAAATTTTGTTCATTTTGGTGATAATGCCTTACAGCTCATTCAAACCCCAAATTTTGTTTCCCATGAATTGACAACATTAAATATACATGTAAGGATTGTTAATCAAATATAACTAGATTATTATTAGAGAACTCTATTCTCCTAAGCAGCAGTCACTCTTCCAAAGTGCAAACTCTGTCTGCCACACTTTTTCCTTTCACTTAATTTTCCACTTATTTACGTGGCTCCAACACTCTGAACAGCTTCTTTAATAATTACCTTCCTTTGACTTGACCCTCCTTATTGATGGTGTCAGTAACTGTCTGTTGAAGTATATGGGCCATAACATGGACTCAACATTTCTGTAATAAAAAAAAATAATTCTATTGGTATTTTTTTTATGTTTTAATTTTATAAAAAAAAAACAAACAAAATAAAAACAGCTGCAAAATAAATACAAACGCTTGAAACATATTCTGTGCATGTATGATATATAAGTCCCAATTTCTGAATGACAAAAACCACAGAAATAATTTGACTTTTCGAGGATATCGAAGTCTATTGACCTCAACCCTCAACTACTAACATTGTTACAAATAAAATGTTAAAGAATTGTCAGTTTGACAGTCAAAATCTCATTTTAAAATGAAAAAGATGTGTTTAGACTTTAAATATTTTTAATATTTAAAGTTATTTAGAATATATCAACGATCTTGGTGAATTTTCTTGGATGAGTGAATTAAATTTGCATTAATATAATTAAACATATTTCTATACATGGTCAAAACCCAGCTGAAATCATACAACTTAAAACATTTGTACCTTGGTTCATTTGTTGTCTAACAAAACATAATGTATTGATTTCATTGTTCACAACAGAAGGAAAAAAAAACATTATTGTAATGAAGTGCATGGTGGTGGAAATGGAAATTAAAATATAAAGTCAAACACAGCCACCCAAAAAACCTTTGACAACCTGCAATAACATACCACAAACTTATCATTTAATGTTAGTTATACAGAGCTAAAGTCACACAAAAATCCTGAAGCAAATTACATAAGCACCAAGAGGTGAAATGTTAATAAAAAAACACACAATTAATAAAAAAAATTCAGTTTTACTTGCATAGTGGATTATTCAAAAGGAATGATTTAGTTTATTACAACACAACACATGTTATTAAATCATTCATTCATTTTTATTAGCAGGAAACAAGAAATCTGTTGAAAGGGAGTCCTGGACAAGATAAGGTGAAACTGTTTCATGCATCCTTGTTTGAAAAAAATAAGTTAAAATCTAATAGAAATATAAAATACACAACATAACAAAAAAGAAATAAAAGCCAAACATCACTACGCCTATTTAGAAAAGCCTCATTAGAAAAGGAACACTGTTCCATTTAAACAGCTTGTAAATTTATTTCTAAGGCAAGGGCAATGACTCTATGAATATTTACGATATGATTGAACACAGGAAGCGAAAATCTTAGAATTAGAAAGTTTTCCTGATGACCAAGAGTTCATAATTGAGCAGACTGCAGATAAAACATGGTCAGTCGCCAAATTGGGGCTTGAAAAATAAGTTTCAAATCTGGGTTTTTCTTTAAAGTGACAATAATATCAAACTGACCCTTTTGTAGTTTGAAAAAAAAGGGTCACAAAAATCTAAATCAAAAACACAATATCACACAGCTTTTATTAAAACCAGAGAATCAAAATTTATTCTTTCTGCTTCTAAAATAAATTATTATAGTTACAATATCGCTATCTACAATATTAATTTAGTGTTGTTGTTTTTTTATTTTAATACACCACTAATGACATTAACACAAAGGACCACGTCAGGTTGAATGTTTTGGAAGGTGTGTTCATACCGACAGTCAGACATGGTACCATTGTATCACCAAGTGTGTAATTTTATAGTTTAGGGAGAAATTATACATTCAAATAGGTACCAGTTTGTTTGAGTAGCTTGTTGGTCATGTGAAGCCTGCAGGTTCTCCAAATGATGCAGTCCCTTCTTGAACTAAGTAATATAATTTATGATCAGTTGAATATTGAGAACATTGAGAAACCCAACCTAGAATCAAAACCCCTACTCTTCAACCTAAAGGTTTTAATTGTCTTTTCCTAAATTGCCTCTTTTCTTCAAAACACTTAAAAAGATAAATTTATGTCCTCAAAAAAAATAAATGTTTTCCAGATTTTCCAGTCTGGTTTTAAATCTTTCTGCAGCACAGAATCAGCCCTTTGAAACGTCTTTAGTTACATCTCTTTAAAACTACTGTTCGCGGTGACCGCTGATCGTGTGCTTTTAGATTTGACTGCTGCGTTTAGCACAGCGGATCATATTTTACTCTCAAGTTTGGAGCAATAAGTGGGCATCGGGGTCACTGCACTGAAGTGGTTCAGGTCCTGCTTGGTGGAACCGTCTTTTTGCCTCAGTCTAGGTGACCACCTGTTCTCTTCTGCTCTCGTGTTGTCTGGTGTCCCACAGGGCTCAGTTCTAGCCGCCCTCCTCTTTTTCTTACTTGAGCTCACTTTGATTTTAGAAAACATGTCATTGCATTTCACCTCTATGTAGATGACTGTCAGATCTGTATCCATATAAAGGAAATAAAACATACTCTGTGCTGTACATGGCACTAAGATTTTTTAAAATGCAAAAAAAAAAAAAAAAAAAAGACAGTTCTTGTAACCTCAGAGTGTTTTTAGATTCCTTGGCCCGGGTTAATAAGCTAGTTGCTATGAACCTGGGGGTCAAAGTTGACACTGATCTTAAATTTGACAGTCAGATTGAGGCGGTTGTTATGATTTTTCCATTTGAGACAGCTGGCTAAGTTAAAGCCAGGCAGCGCTTTAAGGCAGTCCAGGCCTTTGTTGGCTCCCAGCTGGATCACTGTACTGCTCATCGTGTTGGGGTCGGTGCTTCGTCCATCACTTTTCAACAGAGGGAGCAAAATTCTGCAGCTTGTCTTGAAACTGGCACTCTGAAGTTTTAACACATTTCCCCCCACTTTAGCTTTTCTTTCACTTGCTGCCCATTTACTTTTAGGATTTGTTTAACAATTATTTTTATTTCCTTTTAAAGCCCTCCACACCATCTCTCTCTGGGTCTTCTAAACCTGCTGGCTCTCTCAGGTCAGGCCATTCCTTCCCGTTTGTGGAGCCCAAATTTGTGGAACGGTCTGTCAGTGGAAATTAGATGAACATTTTCTCTGTCTTCTGAAAGCCCATCATTTCACCTTGGACTTTGACACCTTGGGAGAAACCGATTAAACTCATTTCTACATTTGTTTTTTCTAGTCCATTGTATGCTTTTCTGTATATTGCTTTAAAATTGAGCTGTTTACTTGTGTGTTTTTTTATGTGCTTTTAATTTATTTTAACTGTAAAGTGCTTTGGTCCCCTGCTGGTTATGTAAAGGTGCTTTATAGATAAAGTTGGCTTGAATTGAAAAACTGCATTGTCATTGTGTAATTTCACTGTTTGCCGTTGAAATTTTCTTTGATGATCTGAAACATGTAAGTGACAAAAAGAAAAAAGCAGAAACAGACAAAATCTGCAACAGGATAAGAGCGCTGTACGTAAAAATCATATCTAGTCATTCTGACATTTGAACGTGGCTAAAGAACTTTGAAACAGTTGAAATTTATTCTGAATAAAACCTACAGCGACTTGTAAATACGACCGTAGAAGTAAACCATTTGTTTCAATACAATTCTGCCTAAAAGTCTTAATTTAAAAATGCACAGCTGATCTGATGTGTTATAAAACAGAAGTCGCTCTTTTGAGCTGAGAGGAGGGAAAATTTATTATCTTATGGAAAATGTTCTAATGTAACCACAGTCTTAAAAATGTGCTACATCAAAATTGCCTCTAAATCAACTATAAATACAGAATTAATGAGAAATCAGGTATCGGTTGGTCGCGTCTATAAAACACTTGGTTTTAGCCCTAACAGTCAATAAATTACGAGTCCTGACTTCATTCTTCAAGCAGTTAAAAAAACCCCAGAAGAAAACAGGTGCACAGCCTCCCAAGAAACACAAGAAGTGCAGGAGTTTCCCCCCCGCGGAGCGCTCAGTGTGGAGCTGCTCCCTCCTTAGTGAAACCTTTTCATGGGTCTTTGGCTGTGGTAATGTGAAATCTACTCACTGCTGTTCAGCTGCAAAACAATCGTCCAGATCGAAACAAGTATTTTAAAGCTGAGGGTATTTTTTATTTTTTCCTGTTTTGCTCCTCGTAGGTCGTGGTGAAAGTAAAGTCTGAATCTGTTTGGGTCTCAGGATGCGCTGCCGACTGCTTCTCACCTGGCGGGGTTGTTCTCACGCTGCTCTGCCAGCAGGAACAGACTGGCCCTGATCATGCTGCTGTGGTTTGGGGCCTGTTCACTTGTTGTTGGCGGAGCCTGAACATAAGCATTCCTAATTCACAGAGCATGTGTTCTTCTTCTTTTTTTCTTGAAAGCTGCACATATGTGGCAGGGAAATGAAAATGATCCTGCACCACTGCAGACCTCCCCCCCCCCTGCTCCTCCTCCTCTTCGTTTGGAGTTCAGCAGTAATCAAACCGTCACCTCCGCACACCTCTTCCCTTCGCTCGACCCGCTGATGAATCCTCGCGCTGCATTATGAATACCACAGAGCAGCAGCAGACAGTGCTTCATTTCAATGTTCCTCCTTTCTCATCTGCACTTCTCCATAAAACAGAGTAAGCAGTCGAGGCTGAAGGATTGTGTTATTTGGAAAGGCCGGAGCGGAAAAGATTATTCAGAGGCTTTGGTAATAAAAACTGCCAGAGGAGAACTGAGGAGAATTATGACAGCAATCCTTTAGTTTTCATTTGTGGAGGCTGTTTTTCTTTTCCTTTCTTTCTTTCTTTCTTTCTTTTTGGATGCAAAGGAGGACAAAGAGACCTGGAGGTGAAAAACAACAGAAAACCTAATTTGTCACGTTGAGAAGTGTAAATGCCAGCTGCATTCCTGATGATTACTCATATGGTAAATTGGAGATCAAACTGGATTTTTCGGACTTGTTACTTAATGTTTATGGATGGCTGCAATTACCTGCTCAGCCTCTTCCCAGCCTAATGTCTCAAAAATGTTTATTTTGTTGTAGAGTTGCTGTTTCTCACTGTATTTTAAGTAAACATGCCTTGGAAGTATAATAAAGGCTATATGATTACAAAAAAAGTGGGCTTTGGTTGTGGTAATTCAGAGACCCCGAGGGTTTATCCACACAGGAGACTAAACACAAACGTGGAGGAATCTCCCTGCTGCATTCTTTCAATCCTTTCCTCATTTTCTTTTCTTTCGCTCCCTTTCCTCTGTCATGTGCCCCTTCAAATACGCACATGTCCACACACACACCAGCACTCCATTTGAGAGATGGCCCCTGTCTTTCAATTAGCCTGCAATGGCCCTCTTACAAGGCTGGCGTCTGGCGAGTTAGGCCCGCAGCAGATGCTGCTGCGGATGGGCCGTTCATCTGCAGCCTGCAGACTGTATTGAATAGTCATTAGGGTGGAGCCGACTATTCATGGCAGGAGAAGTGACTTCCTGTGGGAGGAGATGCTGCTGCAGCAGGTTATCTTCTGCCTCTTCTGTTTTTTGTTTTTTTTTTTTTTCTGAGCTCTGATGCGACAGAAAAAAAAAAAACCCAACATAATCTACTGGTAACTATTTTTATGATTTGTGTATAATTTTACAATAGGCACGACTGTTTATATGGCCCTTAACTGGCTTCCTGTTAAATACATAACAGATTTTTCAGATGATTCCATTTTACAGCTTTTTATATAATTTAAGCCTAAATGTCTGCTTTTATTTTTACTCTGGATTCTTATTCACTTATTCTAACTAATGTGATTATTCTATAGTCTATGCTAGTTAATTAGAAATGTGTGCTTTTGCGTCAGTGTTTCCAAAGTCTCTTACATAGAGTGAATGGCTCTACAATTACTTACTTTGATGTGATGAGAAGCTTTTACTGAGTCTTGTGTTTTCTTGAGGTAATCTGAAGCAGCTTACAGAAGCTCAGTCATTTGGAGGAGTTGAAGCTGTGTGTACGCCGCATATAAAAATATGTGCTTTAAGCTTTTCGCCTTGTATTGTGTTTGAAGTGAGTGGAGAGCGGAAGGAGTTTTTGTATTAACCGAATTGACTGCTAAAGACTTGCTGTCAGGCTGGCTGACAACACCTGTTATAAAAACATCGCAGAAGAGTCCATCATGTCTAAATTGTTTCTCTGGGAGCATTTTTGGTCCTCTGTGGAAAACGGAGTGGAAGTGATGACAGATCAGATTAAATAAACATGTAATGTTTTCTGTAAATGGCTAAGTATTAGCCGCTAACGTCACTAACCTTGGCATCTGATTTATGGCCTCCAATCAGCACTGAACCAAGGCCCTGGCCGCACTAGCAACCCCGACTCTTGGAGAAAAAGTGATTGCCCCCTCAACCTAATCACTGGTTGTGCCACATTTGGCAGCAAAAATTGCCATAAACTGGCAGTGAGTCTTTCCCGTCTCTGTGGGGGAATTCATGTCCACTCTTCTATGCAAAATTGTTTTAATTCAGTCACGTTGGTTAGTTTTGAGTGTGAACAGGCTGCTTAAGGTCATGCTACAGCGCCTTAATTGGATTCAGGTCCAGCGAGGATGACTGTCCTGCTGCATGAAGCTGGTGATCCGGTGCCTAAGACCCCAAACTGATGGCTACTTCAAGATTTTCTTGCAAAAGAACAAAACTTATGGTTTCATCAATTAATCCTGTGTCAGCAAAACAGCGCCAGACCGTTACACTGTCACCGTCAGTGTAGATCAGGATCTTCAACTCCGGTTCTTAAGGGCCGCTGTCCTGCAGGTTTTAGATGAGTTTTTGTAAATGAGAAATGTGCACTTGTATTGTCTTTGGCTGTCACAGTTGCAAATTCTCTCTGCTTGATCTTAACTGAGATAACTGAGGCATGAAGTGCTTCAGATTTCAATCTTGGTCCCATTACCGCCTCCCTGATAAGTTGCAGATGTGTTCTTGGAGTAGTTTTGGTTGACAAGCTAATTCAGTGGAAGGCCCATTCCATTGCCACTAGAGTCCCAAATCCTTATAACTGGTTTTCTTTTAAGCCTTTTCAGACTGGTAGATGACATCTGAAGGAGGTTCAGTCTACTTCATCTTTGTAGACGGGTTTGTTCTGTCTTGGTTCTGTCAGTAATCAGGTCAAGGTGTTACTGGTGAAACTGAGTCAAATGATGGGGTTTGTCACAGTAACTGACATGGAGGGGCATTTATCCTTTCTCGTGAGGTCAAGCCTTTTTCCCAAAATAAATAAAATCATCATTTGAAAGTCACGTTTCGTGTTTACTGTGGATATCTTTAAGATTATTCAAATTAGTTTGATAATCTGAAACATGTAAATGTGACCAAAAAAGCGAGAAAAAAAAAGAATAAAATATGTTGGGGGCTGAATATTTGTTCATAACACTGAATGATTTCTTTGGGAGAATCTTTAGCCTAGCACTGCTTTGGCTGTGCTCAGGATCCTCTTCTTTTGATTTTAATAGTTGATGGTAATGTTACGCAGATTAGAAACTACACATTTGTTTGGTTGAAAGCTAACAGAGAATGTACCTTCGGAATTAAAAATATAGCAATGTTAATGTTATTTTTTATATTAGTGAAATGTAACCTGCATTTATCTTAATTGTCCGTAAGTTAAAGTTTGCTCAATTTTGTAATTCAAGGTTAAGTAAGCCTTTATTATATGTAAAAATAGCACAGAAAAGCATTGTTAATACTTCACTTTTGGCACCTGGACTGGAATATTTAACTCTGATTACATATACATCTCTCCTAAAGACAGTTTTCTCAAATATATTTCAAAAACTGAGTATCAACACAATGCTGTTACACAGTTTTGACATTACGTTGGTTTTCGCTGTTATAACTTATTTTTCTGTAATGTGAGCGCTTCACATGCTGCATACAGCTTTTAGACTTGCAGTAGCAAACTAGTTCTTGAGGTTTGTTATATAATTTTGCTCTGAGAAATGAAGGGAAAAGCCAAGAAGGAGCACCGGTTTCGGCTCTGGAAGCCCCCTGTTGGTTCGCAGAGCCACGAGCCAGTCTGTTGAGTCTGTGCCCGATTTGTCAGCTCTCAGTGGGTCCGTTCATGAAGCACCTGGCAACCCTGCACAGCAGAATAAGGTGGCTGCCACGGCCATACACCAACACACACACAACCATATGCCCCCATTGTCATTCCAATGAGCTTGGACAACATTCACTTTCGCCTCCTTTCAGCAAGCGTTATCAATACAAACCCCATGTGGAGGGGCCTGGGTCAAGAGGGAGTCTCTCTACAAAGTGGCTGTTGACACACAGAAGCACACACGCAGACACACACACACACACACACACAGCCCAGTACCTCCCTTCGCTCCTCCTCCTCCCCTGCTAAACCCCTGTAGGCTGGACTGAGGAAATGTGAATTAGCTTCATCAATGCAGAGGTTAACATTGCGCAAAGATGATGTTGACCTCTCGTTGTATTCTTGGTTTGATGTCTTTCTTAGGGGCCAAATGCTTATGAATAAAAATGGCGAGGGGAGAGGTTGACAAAGGGATTTGTCTGACTAATGCCAAAGGAGAACCCCTCAGGGAGACTCTGGTTAAGCCCAACACTGCTGAATCCCCCCCTGCAGTGTTATCAATCACAGAGGGGCTCGCACGGCGCTGTTATTGTTTTTGCCATAATTGTGTCAAGATGGCTTTCATTTGTCTCTAATGAAAAGTGTCTGCATTCGTCATGCTAATGTGGTGACAGCGTAAATATTACACAACATATGTGTTGCCAGTTTGGGCCTCTGCGGTCATAAATAATTTATTTTCACTTAAATGGTCAATGGAAGAGCCACTTTACCCAAATGATGGAAAGAAAGAAATCCAATTTACTGCTGGTAGGTAAAGATTTTAGACTTAAGGTGTCCAGCTTTGACAGCCCAGTAAAGCTGGTGTAACAATGCGCTTTATTTTAGTACATTTAATCAATATTCCAGACGAGAAATTATGAGTTTAGCATGTGACAGACAAGTAACCCTCCAGGGTCTCTGGGTATTTTTAATACAATTATAACAAAAAAAAAAACATTTATTTGAAGAAAGCGTAAAAGATTTCCCATAACCTTGTTGCATAACAGACCACACCCTAAAATTAACACTTTGTTGAAACAGTTTTTGATTCAGTTTCAGCATTTAGTCCTCTTGAGTTCAGACACACCATCAAATAAGATAAATTAGGTGTAGCTAAAATAAAATTCAGTTGTTTGTTGTTCAGTTTCTAATTGTATTGATGTGTCAGTCAGCATAAAGAAATAAATACACACCACTACATATACACCATGGCACAAAGACAGACACTAACAAGTGAATAAATCTGGTGATTGTTAATAATCAGGAAGGCCGACAAAACAACAAGAACTCGTTCTGTTCTACAAGTGACAACAATCTCTTGTGTTCTGCAAATTTCTGGGTTGAGTTGTATGATGTTTTTTTTTTTTTTTTCTTTCAAAGAAAATGTCTCTAAAATATTCCAAAACCTTCTGGGATGATGTGATATAGTCTGGTGGAACCAAACTGGAGGATTTGGGCACAAATCCTTTCAGTCTGAGAGAGTTGGGGAGCTTTGCAATCAAAAAAGTTCTCCAACTCGCTCAGGTTACAGGATGGATTGGACAAATATTTCCAAGTCAAGATGTGGGCTGCTAGTAGACTCCCACTAAAGCAGCCTAACGATGAAACTGAACTGTATTACTCTAACACACTTACACAACCAGATTATTGAACGTTTTCAGTTTTTCCTCAAATGCATCCTGAATTGTTAGGGGACATGTGGAACCGGTTTGAAATGACTTATCAAATCTGGTGTGAGCTCAAATTTCAATTTGACAGAAGTGTGTGCATCTTTGAAAGGAAGTGAAAACATTAAATTCAACTGAAATGGTGTTGGATTGGAAAAAAAAAAAAAAATTCAGAAACTAATGGACTTAATTTAAATGAAAATGTTTTCAATGGCTAACTTTAAATCTGACCATTTTTAGCTTGGGCGGACTTAAAATCCTTAATCTGGAAATCTGCCCGTTAATGAAGAAGCTTATTCTGGCACTATAAAATAAATTTCACTGACGAAAGGTGAACTGATCTTGGTATTTTGTTAGGAAGCGATAGTAGCATGCAGCAGCAGATGGATCGACAAATTGGGGGTCCAAAGGATCCTAATGTGGTTTTGGGATCAAACAGAACGAGCTGCAGAGTTTGGCTGTGAGGTCTGGGTTTCCCTGTCGGATCTTCGTCTTCAGCGATCTAAACTCAGATAAGCACCAAACAATGCATGGAGGGGCTTTAATGTAAATTATGATGATTTTGCTGTGTCAAAATTTTTAATTGTTGTTCTGTGATGCATTAGTGGGAAAAATCCTGAACAATAAAATAAAATCTGGGATAAGTTTGTAGGTGAAATAAACACGTTCTTTTAAATCTGTGACCCAAACTGTTCCAGATGTATAATATGGATTCGCATGAGCTGGATGCAACAGAATCAGCACTAATTTCACAATATACTGATAGACTCTTCCACAAACGAGTTAATAATGAGTTTTGCTGAGCAAAAGAGACTGATTGGTAAGAACATAAACAACAGAAAACCTGAGGCGAGAAGGGTGAGGCAACCTTTAACCCTGATATTATTGAGAAACATGCCGGCACTGGCTGGTTACATACTTCAAACTTGATTTGTTCTACAATGAGACGATGTTTTTTTTTTTTTTTTTTTTTTTTTGTGACTAGTCGTGAGTGCGCAGGAATGTGCAGGTGCTCATCTTTGTTTCTTCTTTGTGTGCAAACAAATTAAACAGCAGCACACTCCCACAAATGATCAGCTCCACGGGGCCTGAGCTCGAGTTTATGACTTTATTAAAAGCGTCTTGTTTCATATCATGCTCTCCCGGCAAAGTACAGCACACTCCATATATCACACCGTTATTGTAGGTAATTAAGAACAAAACTTGGTGTTATGTGGGGCCTGTTGTGCATATAAGCAGAATTGACCATTTTAATTGCTAAGGAGATAAATTTTCCTGCACTTTATCTTCTGTGAATGATATTATAAGAAGAACCTTGCAAAGGCATTTATTATGCTAACAGCTCCCCTTAAAAACGAGCGGTAATGAGACACAGCAGCTATTTGCTTTACTTTAATGCCAGGGTGAGGAGAGTAAATCAAGTATCCTGCTGCAGCCCAAAAGCTTTTAAAATCTTTGGCTGTGTTGCAAATGCAAAATGCAGATATTCTAGAAGGAGGACATTAATTTCTTTCGGTAGGGTTCAAATAATCTGAAGACTGAAGGGAACGAAACAGGAGATGAGTCTACACAGATTTTGCTGAACAAAAGAGACTGATACAAACTCTGAATCCACTCAGTATTAACCCGAAAGGTGGGATGGGGTCGGATAGAGGGCGGAGTTGGACCAATCAAAACAATCAAACTGTTTTGATTGGACAGTCCTTCTCCTTTCTCTCCAAATATCCAGGATCGTATTTTTAATTTTTTTACTTATGCAGTGAAGTTAGTTTTAAGCTGGATATTCGACAAACATTCTCTCAGTGAGGCAGCCATTTCTTTTCATGCTAGGTGATGTCGATGAGGCCGCTGTTAGATAGACTCCAGAACGCAACCAACCAATTCCAGTCAGCTGTAAACAAAACAGATTCCCAAAAACCAGTAGCTTCCAGGTGACCCAAACACGGAGAATCGATGCTAATTTGTGGTACTGGGAGTGACATCACCGCTCTTTCTTGTGAGTCCCTGCAGATTTTTAACCAGCAGGCTGATAGTTCACCAGTGCATTCAATCAGTTACCAACTGAATCAATTATCCAAACGATTTCTAATTCAGCAAATATTTTTTTAAATATTACTTTCTGTAAGTAATGCTTCATTTTCCTTTCAGCGTTACCTTATGAACTGGTGTTTCAACACACAAATAAATGCATTCATGATGTATGTTGTATATTAGATATCTTCATAGAACTGCAAAAAAGATAACTAACAGAGAATAAAGTGATACATTTTTTGCAGCAGTAAAACAAAACTGATAAGGTATCAAACCAGACGATGTGTTTAATCTTTTGCATTGGGACGTTTTCAATTTTCAAAGTAGTGCTCTACATTGACACTGCTGGATTTCACTCCATGCTTCCCGTTCTCCTCCACATTGTTTGCCGTTTTATTTTTAAACTTCACGTCTGCAGGATAACTCCTGGTGGATTTGTGGTTTCTGAATGGTCAGAAGCAGAACGTCGAAGGTTTCGTCTTTATGGGATTTTTTATGCAAAAGGCCTTTTTGAAGAAGGTTAAAGGAAGGTTCCTTGCATTACAACAAAATTGCCCTATTTTGTCCTTTTAACCTTTCACCCTCTCGCTGTCATTGTACGTGCTGGATTTGGAAAGGCTGGCAGCCTTCTGGACATTTCTTGATAAAAAATTATGGAGCCATGTGAATATACATGTCTTTAACTTTTTGTGTTAACATTTCAGACTGGATTCCTTATGACTAATCGAAAGACAAAATAACATGTTTATATTAAAAAGCATTTTTTCAGAAAATATGCTGACATTGATTTTCCTTTGGACCTCAACCGCGTTTGTTTTCTTTTAAATCTGTCGTTGCAAAAACAAATAATGAATATCAATATCAATATCAATGCTTTCAGTCATCAACCCACCTCAGGATCTGATAAAAATGATTTCATACTTTATTGAAATCATTTTAGCAATTTGTTAATTTTTTTTCTATAAAAAGAGGGGAATAAACGCGTCAGGAATTAAAGTGCTAAATATGTTTAAATAGTAGAACAATAAATCTTTGAGGCTAAAGTAGTTCAAGAGATCGACTTGTTCATAGAGTGTAAGAAAATAATATTTTACATTCATTTTGCAGCACGGATCATTTTGGTCCTACAGATTTTGCGTTTTGTTAGTCAACTTGATGCTGCAGGAACAAAAATAATGCAACAAAATCAAACGTGCCAACCACTCAAATTATTCAATATTAATATTTCAGGCTCAAGTAGTTTTTAAAAAGACACTTTTTTTAAACAAAGTAAAATATCAATACATTTATTTATTTCATTTTTTCTCATCATTAGGTATCTCTGTCTGTGTTTAAGTATAAGCCCCTCCCCCATGACCCTGAAAACGATTTAACGGCCTAAACAAATCCAGGTCTTCCCACCTTAAGATGAGCATTTGCCAATCCTGAGTTTTTATACGTTCACACTTTTTCGGGGAAAAACAACATCCTAATCCATCCATTACAACTTCCCGTCTCCCTCTGTTTTGTGTCGTTCACGGCAAGCTGAAACAAGCTGCATCTTTCCCTCCCTGTCTTTCTCCTTGCCACCAGATGAGCGTGGCCTGAAGGAGGAGGGCCGCCATCCATCCAGATCTGCACCCGTTCCCGCCGTTTAAACCCGAGCAGGCTCGACTAATGCCCCTGCCTCACTCCTCCGTCTGCCGCTTCGCGGGCTTTGTTCGAGACGGCTCCCGTGTTTCCCCCACTCCATCCGTCTTCTTCATATTTTTCACTGTCTAATTCTTCCCTCTTTACCTTGATCTCTGTCCCCGCCGCCAACCACTCTCCGCATTCCTACTTTCCCCTTTCATTTTCCTCCTTTTTACCTTTTGCATTTCTCTTTAGCAAATCTTCCTAACCCCCCTGCACCCCGTTTCTCCCATTCAATTCTTGTTCTCTTGTTAAAATAAAAAAAGAGAAGGAGGGGGCGGGGAGGAGGGAGCTTAGATGAGAAGTCGGTGGCGTTGAGCCGAGGAGGACACACTCCACTTAGATAAATATCCCCATCGCTCTGAGCAGAGCCAGGGAGATTTATTCATCCGCCGAGCTGGCAGAAAATTGACTTGTTTCATGGGGGCAGGCCGGTGACGCATTGCCACGAGAGGCAAGGAGACAGGATGGAGGGAGGAGAAGGAAGGATGAAGAATAATAAAGAGAGAAAAGACAGGGGGGCGGGGCGGGGTGGGGGCATTGGGGGAAAGGGCGATCTAGCAAGAAGGGAGGGAGAAAAACGATAAAGAGAGATGAGAGAGAGTGATGTCCCTCCCCTTGTAGCAGAGGATAAAGCCAGTGGGGTGGTGAAACAGTGATGAGGGAAATGGTACAGTTGACATTTATATAAGAGGATATTGATGAAGCCGAGGTGCAGGCCGACTCAATCCAGTCCTCCTCTTCCTCTTTTACCTCTTCTATCTTGTTTACTACTTTTCACTCTTCCTCTGCTTGTCTTTTTCGCCTCCATGTCTCCTTCAGCTCTCTCTGTCTTTGCCCTGACAAAGTGCTCTTATTGGACACTACATCCTCATTGAGGCAGAGGGGCCGCAACCTTGGGTGACTTAAGACTGGAGCCGCCAATGCATCACAGCGATAATCTCTTATTTTCAGCCTCCCACGTAGCATCATCCCTTAGCAGAGGAGGGAAAAAAAAACCAAACAAAAAAAAAACTACAGCTTTCCTGTTTTTCATATCGGCTCCATGCTAACACAGCAAATAAGAGAGGAGACGAATGCTGCCTCCCCTCGGCGTTTCCAAAGAGGTGAACGGAGGAGCTGTGTGTGTGTATGCGTGTGTGTGGGCGTGTTTGGGTGGGTGTGTTTGAGTGCGTGTGTTTGTAAGCGGGTATGTGTTCTGGGAGCACTGGGGTGTGGAGGATTTCTGCTTGTATCAGCACCTGAGCTGCACAGAGAGAGAGGTGTACAGAGGAGAAAGATGGGGAAACTGGGAGTCGGGGTGTGTGTGTGTGTATGTGAGGGTGGAGGTTGAAGGAAGGGGGGATGGATAACAGGAGGTAGAGCATAGTATAATTTAGTCACACTGAAGCTCAAGAATCACATCAGGCTTGGCTACGGACCCAGGGTGATCATTTAAATTTGGAATTAAGTCACCAGCGAACGGTTAAGTTTCCACTGAATCAGTGTTTTATTAAAGGAGAAGTCAATCGTCTGATTGTGCAGGTGAATCTACAAGCGCTCCAGGTCCGGGTGATGTACTTATTCCACGGCTTGACGGGGGGAATGATGGAGGATTTGCTGATGGAAGTGATTCCTCACAATAAACAAGCTCTTTAAACCTAATGAACATACGGCTGTGAAGGAGGAGTGGATCGAATTATTCCTAATGCACAGTCTGAGTGAACAAGTGGCACAAATGATTCATTCCAGACTGAAAAATGTGCAATTGAACATTTAAAAGATTGTTTGTTTTTTTTGGCATTTAAGGTTGTCTCTCCATGAACCCGAATGCAGGTTCATTTTTAGTAATTTAGTTTGTAAAGTCAAACACACAATGGAGCGATAGATATGTTTAAAACACTCCTTTCAGGTCATTTTTAGGGATTATGGTCCAAATGAGTAAAATTAGAATGTTACCTCAGATCAACAAAAATGTCGGCTGACTGACGAGCTTGTTCTTGTACGTTACAATACTCTACACTCACAGCTCTGCCTCTTCACTCAGTCTCCTGACTCTGGGACCTTGACTCCAAATTAAATGCAGACACTGAGCAACAGTGCAGTAACTTTTCTCCTTCGCCCAGGTAAGATTTTCTGACGTTGTCTCTGGCTCAAGGGAGGCTTAACCCAAAAAATGTAAAATACGTCTGTGTGCGGTGGCTCTTCAATCTCTCAGTCCAACGTTAGTAAATCTTACCCAAGCACTCAACTTGCGCAACTCTTTCTATTTCACATCTTCCACTCAGTTTTCTCTTAATTTGCTTGGATGCAGCTCTATGAGCTGCCCGTTTCTATAGCAACGTCGTTTTGTGGCCAAACCTTTTCATGAAGGGTGTGAGTGTCTGCCAGACAAATGTCAAGTCAGCACTTACTTTTAAGAAACAATTACAGAAATAACTTTTTGATGACATTGTAATTCATTGAAATTCATCCCTATACCAAATATCTCCATAACTACGCTCTCCAACTACAATGTTTCTGAGCTATGAAACATAATTTTTCTAGAATATTTTGATTCATCTTTCCAGTTAATACGTCCAGAAATAAAAAAAACAGAATTATATCTTTCTTTATATTTCTCGGTCTTTACTTAATTTCCTTTTTGTGTGGTTTTTTCCTTCTTTCTCTCTTCTATCTGTTGTGTCATTTTCTTTCTTCCTCATTTATTTCTTTCCTTACTTCCATTTTTCCTCACTCCCTTCTGCTTGTTGGTCCTTCCTTGTATTTACGCGTCTTTTCCTTCCTTCCTTCCTTCCTTCCTTCCTTCCTTCCTTCCTTCCTTCCTTCCTTCCTTCCTTCCTTCCTTCCTTCCTTCCT
>CAEGAE010081614.1:0-21740 GCA_903067095.1 Girardinus metallicus | reverse complement strand
ATGTAACAATACTATAGTTATTTAGACAATTTATTCCTCTTTTGATTGTGTCGTGCAGCCATTTACGTTCCTTTCCCACCTGTATCTTATAATTGCCATATAAAATGTGTTGTTAGCTGTGGATATATTCTTCGTGGAAGAATTTGGATCCTTTCACACGTTTGTTGGGCGAATTCGCCGCTGCGATTTCCTCCTCATCAGTGAAAGAAGTGCTGGCAAATTAAGTCAGGATGGTGAAAAGGACCGGAGGAGAAACATTTTTCTTAGAGTACTTGAAACACAGCCAATAAAACAGGAAGTACCCCAGCCTTATCATATGCAGCTTCCGGTTGTCGTGAAAAAGGTCTATTACAATCTTTGTTTACACTGAAACGGTATAAATCGAAAACGTGTAATGCTCTCGCCACTCCACTAGGTGCTGATAGGTTCTTTGAAACTAAGTTCGCATGTGTTTTAAAAAAAGTTCTATTTGAAAGCACGTCGATTCGCGTTTCCCCATCAGGTACCGTTCCCCCAGATACAGGGGGAAAACATGAACTATGTGCGGGGCGCAGTTGGAAAAAAAGTGGCATAACTTTGCTGGAACACGTTGTTTGAGCCTTCACGGTGTCCGTAGTTCTCTAGATGGAGCGCTGAACAAACACACATGTATTTTGGCACCTGGGCCGTGCGGAGCGGCGAAGAGACTCTGGAAGAACCGTATCTGATAAACACAAATTTAGTAACACCAGAATTGTCAGGAGTTTCTTCTTCTTCTGTGGATTGAAGCAGCTATGTTTTGCGTCATGCTACGCATGAGCTGGAGATTCTCTGGAAGAAAAGATCCGTTTATTCTGTTTACAGGTCAAAGAACACCGGTACGTTTCAGAAACATTGCACTCTGGAACCCGTTTTCAATTTGTGCCGTTTTTAGAGGAAACATTCGGTGGTTTCGTGTAAATGTACAGTGCAAAACTCTTCCGTTTTCACCCGAAATCGTTGTCGTGTGAACGGGGCCTTTATAGCCACTTGATGTGACGTCATAGTCAGATTGAGCTAAGTAAAGGGAAATATCGAAGCTGAGAGAAGCTTCCAGAACTGGTACTAATAAGAGGGAGTTTGGCCTCTATCTCCGTAAAAAAAAAAAGAGGTATAATGTATCCTTAGTGGGTATAATGCACGTGTTAACTGTCAGCTAAAGATTTACCAAACAATTTTCCATATTTCAGAATGAAAAAATGAAGTATCTGATATGGACGTAGCCAAGTCCCAGCTAGCTGCAGCTCTTTCCGGTAGCTCATGGAGGAAGACGTTTTTTTCCCCGGTCAAACAAAACTAAAGGTAAGTTAAAAAGTTGAGGTTTGTGTTATTTCTGTATTCTGTTAAGTCTTTTTTTATGTTTAGGCATTAAAATACGTCGAAATGTTTCAAAGTCAATGCTAACATCCTGACTTCCGTTTAGCTAACTGTTGTCGCGGTTATGCTAGTGTTAGCATTTAGCTTAAAACAATTGAACCACTGTTAGAAATGTCGCTAACTTGCTAGCCTATAGATTGTTATTATACATCAGAGTAAATTATTTTAATCAGTGCCTTGCAAAAGTTTTCACATCCTTTAACTTTTTTCCTAATTTTGTCATGGTTCAGTCACAAACTTATATTATTACTTGCACATTCTTGTGTTTTTTTTCTTGCTATTTCATAATTTTTCTTAGAATTTGTATTTTCTGTCATGCTTTTCGGTATGTATGTATTTTATTACTTTTTATGAGACAGACTAGCACAAAGCAGTGCAAAATTGTGAAGTTCAAGTTCAAATGCAATTTTTACCAAATTGCATTTAACATTGTAGTTTTACAGATTTAGTTGTACATAATCAGCATCTCTAAAGGCAATACTGACTTCTAAATGACTAATTAATCTAGTTAATATAGGATTCTTTATTTGAAGCAGAATTGTACAAGGCAGGTAAGTTTGTTAAAAAGTGTTAACAGCTTCAATTCGCTGATATTTAATCTCAAAAACCTCTTGATAAAATACATAAATGAAATGAAAGAAAATCTATATTATGGTACATAAATTATTAGTGCGTCCCAAAATCTTTACAGTATATTCACTTTATTGTACGGTTGACTGAGTGGTTTATTTACACACAGATTTAAACGGTTGTATTGGAAATTATTGTTCGTTCACATAGTTACATGAGCTCACATAAATCTCACTGAGTGCTCAGATTGGTGGCTCAAATCTAACGTTATAATAATCAGCAGCGCAATATGGAGAAAGGAGACTGGAAATCAGACTTTTTTCTTTTAGCAAAAGTTCAGAGACCTCACTCAGAAAAATAAGGGTGTTAAAATGTGTGATGCACATAATCCCAGAGCTCTTAACATTTCTATATTTTCTTCTCATCTTTGCTGCTTCCATTTTGTGTATTCAGAGTTTCTAATTAAAAACTTTAAAAGCAATCAGTTGGATTAGATTTTATTTAAGGGTGACATTCTTTACCCACTTAAAGTTCCAGCTCTTTAGTGACGCTTGACTTCACCCGTTGATCCAGTTGCTGTTGCTGTTTGTGTCCACTAGATGTCAGAAGTAAGCTTTGAATTAAAACACGTTTTACATAACAGCAGGGCCAAATTATATCTGAAGTTCTCCCATTACATTAAAAACAGTCGTTTCATGATGAGATGGGAATAAATGTGAGTGGATTTTAGTCAACATAGAAATGACTTTATTGATATTTCCCTTATCATCCTAAAATAACCTGTTTCAATTACAGCATTTGAAGTATTAAGGGCACAAGTTAATGTGTTTTTTATGTCCTCAGTTGACACGAATGTGAAATGTTTATCCGACACGGTGAGAAATGATGTACATCTTTTACAATACTTTAACCATGGAGACTGTCTGCACAAGCAAAAACAAGATGGAGGATGCAGCGAGGGAATAATTCTATGTAAACATGGATTAATGTTTAAAAATGTATGTAAAAAAGACACTTTAGTGTCTATTTGTCAGCAGACTAAAGTAGATCATGAAGATTCTTTGCACACTTGTAGATTAAAGCGGAAATCATTATGAACAGTTGTTTTGAGAAAAAAACCTGAATCAAAAGACAGAACTAAGACGGTCATGAAAAGATAATTTATCCCAGAAGTCGTTGCGATAAACAGTAATATTGTTGTTTTCAGAACATTTTTAACAGTAATGTCATAATAATATAAGAACACATTATCAAAGATCAATAAACTTTAAATTATAATCAACATTTAACTCTGAAACTGGAAGAGATTTTAAATATCTCAAATAAATAAACAAGAACAAATAAAATGACAAAATTTTCCCTCCAAAAAAGGTTTAGTTGAGACCAAAACACCAGACTGAAGACTTTGAACATCCAGTTTTTGTTAAAAAGAAAGAAAATTAAAAATTATTGATATTGTTTTAATTTATCATGAGATTTATTGATTTATTCAGTGGCTGATTCAGAAGGACATAAAGATAATGAATATCTTTAAGTTCATTAATGAAGATAAAAATGTTCATTAATGCAGACTTCATTGAAATGATATATTTTTAGTTTTCAGTCAGAGTTGTCTTGCAGTGACATCTGGTTGAAGCTGCATGAACTGCAGCAGTTTGAGCTTAAAAATGAATATTTTTATGAATCCTGCTAATAATCTGTTAATATTGTTGGTTGGGTCACAGAAATAAGCCAACATTTATGTCAAGAGTTCATTTATGGAGGCAGTTAAATCAATTAATTAATTGCTGTGAATGCAGCAGGAATATCGTCACAGATGCTCGCCATGAAGTTGCAGATTAAAAGTAAGCGTTTCATGAATTTTGGGCAACACAAAGTTGCAGAAAGCATTTTAATGAGTTTTCCTTTTCCAGCATTTTAATGAGTTTTCCTTTTCCAGCTCTCTTACGCCGACTCTTGCAGGCAGTGTATTAATTGTATGACAGAGAGCAGAGCTGTCGGTGTGTGTGGTTGCAGTGAACCTGCTCAGAGCTTCCTTTGCAAGAGGAAACAACACATAACTTCATGGAAATGCCACAGTGTGTTTCGCATATGTTAATGAGCGCTGAGAGTGAGAGCATTCAGCATGTTCAAAGACACCAAGGTGTTACCTGCTTTCATCAGTCAGCGTTTTCACTGAAACCATCAAACTCTTTGGGAAGAGCCGTTGTTAAAAACAAGCTGGCGCCAACCTGAGTCAGCTTTTTTTTTTTTTTTTTTTGTGCACACTGGAAAAAAAAATCATCCAAGTTTCATCTACACACCTTGTCAGCTTTTATATTTTGAAACATAATGGCGTTTCAGTTTGCAGACAAAGGACGATACGACTGAAGAATATATCGCAATGTAATTGTTTTATATCAGACGATATCAATAATTATTAGTTTTTTGTTTTAAATATCTAAAATCTTTCCTGTTTTATCCACAGTTTTCACTTCACTCCATTGTTTTTTTATTTTTGAGTAATTATAAGGCGAAAGCTTAAACTGCTGCTGCGCAAGTTGCCCAGCAGGCTGTTGCTAGGTAACCGAAGTGGGGGCTGGGCGGGGGACTTGGAACTGCTTGTTGTTGCTAGGTAACCACAGAACGAGTGCGTTAGTTGATTCCACCAGTGTTGCTTATTCTGGATTCAAGGATGTTTTTTTACTGTCGTACCAACTTTGCTTGTTTGTGGTATGAAATTCGGACTCAGGTCCCAGATTAAGAAAAAACAAAGAGAGATAATAAAGTAATTTATGTTTACTAAAAAAAGTGTGTGTGTAAATAGCCGCAAGATGTTGAGTGGCTAAACCTTTTCCTCTGCCTACATTTCCCAGAATGCTGTGTGGTTCTGTGTCAGCGGTCAGTGATACTATTGAATATTCTATCAGACGTATTTTCTCTTGATATTGATCACGTTTGATATATATTATTGATTTATTGCCCTACCTTCAGGTTTTAACCAGGTGGAGATCTGGACTTTGACTAGGCCATCGATGAGCTTGATGGCCTCACATTTTACTCTATAATACTTTGGTGCACAGAGGAGATTATGGCAGATTCTGTAACTGGAAAACAAGCCCACATCACCAACCCTCCACCACTTTGCTCTAGAGCTAATATAAGGTGTTTATGCTGATAAACAGTGTAAAATGTTGCAGGTTCTCCCTGATTTGGTTACTTTTGTCCAAAGGTGGTTCTAGTTTTGTGGTTTGTTCTTGTTACTACTTTGCAAACCAAAGTCCTGCTGCTGTATTTTATTGTTAGAAACCTCTGTAGAGCTTTTTTATTTTTTATTTTCTTAGCATTTTGGAGGTAAATTTATTGGAAACTCCTCTCCTTGAAAAGTTTTATTTCTCATTCTGAGGAAACTTTATAAAATAATCTACGAAGACGCTGGCGTCAGGAGCAGACATGTATTTATTATACTTTACACATGCATGCAGCAATTTTCGACATGCTTAAAAATTACGTCTTGGGAAGATCAGCATGTATTTATTGATGTTTTTTAGGCCTGATGTCATTTATAACTGTGAAACCATGCAGCCTTAGCGTAAAGATTACTAATACTTTCCTGTGGTTAGTTGATTTGTTCCTCTTTTTGACCCCATTCACAGCCTGATGGTTTTCTAGTAGCCTTCCTATTTCAACCATCAATGATTCGGCTCCTGTTTGAGGACAAAATTGTCTGATTTTAGAAGAATCTTCTACGAATAGAAATCAGACTTTCCCTCATACCAGACAGGAAGAAAGAAGCGACACAAATAAAGTATCAAATAGTTAGATCTGTCATCATTTCCTGTGGTGTTCTGATGTATTTCTGTTTCTCCTCATGATCTTCTTATCAGGAATCAGCGGCTCGATTCAGCGGCAGTTCCTGTGAATAAAACAATTCATTCAGATCTGTTTTTTTTTTTTTTCTCTTTTGAAAGCATTCAAGATTCAGCGCAGATGACAAAAACAAATTACAATATTTATTATGACTCTAGTTATGCTTATTTTACTGTTTGACAAACTGGCTTGAAAAAGTGTGCAAAGTCTTAGTTTTTACTTGTGGAAAAGCTAAGCTAGCGGTGTGCTAGACGGGCTTTCCCCGTTTGGATAGGCTGATCCTAAATTTTTATATTCCCAGAACACCTGAGCTAGACATTTGCTAAATTAGTTTAACATCTGAGCTAAAAGTGCTAAATTAGTATCTTTACACATAGACAAGCTAAACTAAAGGTGTGCTAAACTGGGGGCCGTTGCCAATGAAACGGCTCGTCCAAAATGTTTAAATGAGCTTTTACTTCTAGAAACTATAAGCTAAAGTTAACCCAGTTCAGATAGTCTTACTGACCGAAATTAGTTTTAAAAGCTGATCTGAAAGTGTGCTAAATTAGCATCTTTATCCATGAACAGCTAAGCTAAAGGTGTGCTCTTTTCTGTTTTTGGACAGTTGTTGTGTTGTTACCGTGGCAGCAATATATTATTTTTACAACTGGAAGAAGCTGATTAGCATCCCAAAAGCTCTAATAATGAAAAGGAGAAGAGAGCAGATTTACATCCCCTATTCTAACATCTTTCCAACCAGACAGAGATTTAAGAAGGAACAGCAAAAGAAAGGGAGGTGGATTAGCAGAGCTCGTTGGCATGTCTGGACCGGTATGAGACTCATACAGAAAGTCTTAAGTCAGAGGCCTCTCCAGATTTGTTGCAAGAGTGACTGCTACAGGAGATTCTTCCTCCTCACAGCATCATCATACACAGCAACTCTTTGAAGATATTTGGATGATTTGAGTTACAGCAGCATTTGGTTTCCCTTTGTGGTTAAATAAAGTATTTTTTTTAACTGAATTGAAGTACAGCTGGGGCCAGATGGAAATTATTCAACAGATTTCTGCATTAGCAAAATAGGATTACTCATTTTAAGACGAATGTACTGATGTGCATTCATTTTGAAACTTCACAAATTTTGAGATTCCCGGACTCCACCTGCGTGGGACACGACATTATTTAAATTTCTTGAGAATTTATATGTTTGGTATTTGATGTTTAAAACGGATACTCGCGCATTCAATCTCTGTTCAACAAGTTGTAATGAAATCTGGTTTGTTTACATTGTGAATACTTCTCCTTTGATTTAGCTGTTTTGAAATGAATTGATCCTGACTTCCGTTTCTCTTTCCTCCTGTTTGTTGTAAAATGTCTCTGAGCTCCCAAACAGCCCTGAAATCATCATCATTGTTGCAGTTCTGCCAATCGGGTACCATCTTATTTGTGGGTTCCTGTCCTCTAATATCAGGCTGTGTGATACTGAACCTTTGCTGCTGTGCAGAGTTAAGATGCGTCTTTATCTGTCGTGCAGCGTCTGCAACAAGCTGACTCACTCTGAAACCCACTCTGACAGCGACCACAGACACAGAGGTGGGGGTAAAAGTTGACTCCCAGTGTTTCTCTCGGTGTTGTCAATGTTTCCTTTAAAGCCCTACTGAAGTGCTCTTTAGCACCCTCAGCTAACAGACCCTCCACCCTAATCATCGCCAACCATCCATTCAGAGCTCTCATCTTCTACCGCCTTCAGAGGCTATTTTTATCTCCTGATTTCCTCTCAGTGTTTGCTGCAGATGCTGCCTCATTCTCAGTTTCAGATCAACTTATTTTCAATCGGGACGCTCCGAAACTCTGCTGTCATTTAGCTAGCTGTTAGCTATCAGCCCACATCTCTGCCTGTTTGGATTGAAAAAAGAAATTTAAATAAGGAGAGAACGCCAGGTGGCTCATCACTTTATGGTGGCTTTGCAAAGTATTCACTGAAACTCTTAATGTCATAACCATGAATTTTAATACAGTTTGTTGCATTTGTGGATGTTACTTTAGAAATTAGAGATGTTGCCAATTCCAGAAATCTGATCTTTATGGAAGAGTGACAGATATTTTTTCTTTTGAAGGACGTGGAAAACGGGATTTTTCTCTTATATTTTTACTTTTGGGCAATTTTAATGCGTTTTTACAACTGGGAGCAGCTGACTAGGATCTGAAAATTTCAGGATATGTTACTCTGGATTATCGTCTCCCTTTACTTGGATGTTGAGCTGTTAGCATGTCAAACTGTCATACAGCAACAGTCTTCAGTCGGAGGCCTCTTTAGACTCGTTGCAACATCCATGACGACTCTTTAAACATGCATGGGTAAAATGAGTTGTGATTGTGAAAAATAAAGTGTTTTTCATTTTAATTACAGCATAAACTTAAAAGACTCGTGGTTTATTTTCAGCTACACTTAAAAAAACAAAGTGTTTCAGGGTTAGTTTCTAGTGCAAATGTCTTAGTACACATGAAATAAGACAAAACTAGCTTGCAAGTAACTTTTCAGCAAGAAATATGAGCTTGTTTTAAGTCAATAATTCCTTAATATTGATGGAAAAGTTCTAGTTCCACTGTCAGATTCATTTATAACAGCCTGTCGCAATAAATCAAATAATTGCATCAGAAATAAAAACAAGATCAGTAATTTCCATTTGCATGATTGTTTTTCTTGTGAGTTTCTCTCTTTCTTCCAAACACTGGATGACAAAAAGTCTTCAGTCTGGTGATTTGGTCTCAACTGGTCCTTCTTTTGAGACTCCATAATACATTTAGTTTGTTCTTTCTGTTGTTTATTTATGTCGAATATTTAAAATATCTTCCAGTTCCAGTGTTGGATGTTAATCATAATTTAAAGTTTATTGATGGTTGAGAATGTCTTCTTGCATTTTTATATTGGGTATAAAATCCCAGTAACTACTAGGTTATTGGGATAAACCTGGAAGTTTATCACCATAAACTTCTAGGTTTATTGTCGTTTTTTTTAGTACGACAGGCTGAAAATCATCCCAGAACAAGACCCGTCACCCTCCAGGCTTCACAGCAGGTCTCGGTTTCTTTTCCTGGAACGGTGTATTTGGTTTTTGCCAAACATGTCCAAATGATTCAGTTTTAGACTCTCCTGTCCAAAGAACATCATTCAGGATTCATTAATGTCTCCCGCTCAAATTTTAGTTAGGTCTTAGTTAGCAAAGGTTTTTCTTCTTGCTGATGAAAATAACTTTCAGTGTTTTTGGAGACTTCTTTTAGCATCTTGCGGTCTTCTTTCAGGATGAACTTTGCTTGTATGACCAGATCTGGACAGTGGAGTGGTTGATGTGAGAACTTTATATCCCTAATCAGACCCATATGCTGATAAAATTGGCTCTTTAGGTTTTGATGGTGTTCAGCTTGAGGTCTTTCGTTGCTTTTGGACAAAATATTCACTGACGATGCACACAGAGACTTTTTTTTTTTTCTGAGACTTTCCGTCCTGCTTTCTGTAAAATCTGTAAAGGATCGACTTTTTCCACGTCGTCCGAAAGCACATTTACCAAAAAAAAAAAAAAGTTTCTGCCGATCACGACTCTTTTGTTTTATATTCTGAAACATTTTCTTGCACATCACCTACGTGTGAAGTTATCAACACAAAACGCAACCTCAAGAGCCTCGTCTGTCACTTTTGACGTGTTGTAAACAAAGTGAGAACGCACCTGCGTTCTCACAAAGGTGAGAACTTTTGCCAACCGGATCCGAACCAAATTGTCCTGAACTTTCTGCTCTTCATGCGTGACGAAGGGCCTCTGGATAGTTTCGGTTCATCACAACTGAATGTTTTTAGTTTTACGACTGAGTGAGGTTTTTTCCTGTAGCACTTTTCAAAAGGCCTCTTTCATATCCAGTTCCCTACAAAATCATTCTTGGCAATTAAATATCTGAAAAGTGTGGCCTGCATTTGTTTTGAGCCCCCAGTCAGCAGTTACTGTAGTGGAGACCATCTTTAATCCTACACCAATAACTGATTTTAACAATATCTATTAAAACAAATTTGTTTGGATTTTTAAGGTAAAGAGCAACCATGTTATGCTTGTTGAGGTTTTATAATAAAAAAAATATAATAATCATCAATTTCTTCAATGAACTGTAACATATTTATGCCAACAAAGCACAAGTTTGCTAAATGCTTTCTTATATTGCTTAAAAAATACTGGAGCTTTCATTTTTCTATTTTTAAAGCTCAAAAAATTAGAATATTGTGCAACAGTTCAATATTTCTGTTATCCCAGAAAGCAAAGCTCGTCTTATATAGATTCATCTCGCATACAGTGAAATATTTCTTCCAATTTTGAGAAATATGTCTTGCAGAAAATGGAAAAACTCAAATTCTGAATCTGAAAATTTTTGAATATTGTGAAAAAGTTCAATACAGTATTCATAGAAAGTTGAGTGGAAGGAAAAAGGTTTTTCATGTAAAGCAGAGACACATCTAAACATTTTAGAAACGTAACCTCTGGATGTTAACGCAGTGACATTAAACCTTCTGAGTGTTTTTTTCCCTGCTGCCTCTCGCTCGTCTTTTATAACTGGATGATTAACAACCTTCTGTGTGGCTTAATGGCCTAAACAGGAAGTAATGCAACTATTTCAATCATGATTCATTTGTGAAATTCACGGGATTTTTCTGCAAAGGTGCCTAAAAGCTGCAACAGTTTTTGAAAACGAGCATCTGTCTTTATTTTGCCCAGCCAGAGAACCGTGCGAACTGTGAACCTGCAGTCAAAATGGCTGCTAATTGTGACCAAAATAGGCAGAAACGACCAAATTCCATATGAATTCAGTTCTTTTATGAAACTTTACCGTTTTAGGAAAACCCTACTAATGTTTTTTTTGTCTGCGCTTTTCCTCACCATGGACACATTTGTCTTGTTTGTAGAGACTTGATGAATCTCATTGAGGACTAACCATGGGTAACCATGGCAACTGCTGACAGTTTAAAGGCAGGCCAGCACTTTCTCTATACTCTCTGAAGGTACGTGTATGATGTGATTTAAGTTCCCTTTGGGATAAACCAAATATTTTTAAAATTAAATTTGCATGAAACCTTTTTTAAGACACTGTAAGTTAGGATGAGTTAGTAAAATAAACACAATATGTAGAGAAAATGTGCTTTTATAGTTTATGTTTGGGACTGGAAATGTAGAGAAGACTCCACTTTATTGTGTAGCTGCTTAAGTGAACATAAATGGATGTAGATCTGGAAATATGAGATGAACACCTGATGGAAACTAATGCAGCTGTACACTTTATGAGTTTGTTTTGTTTAAAGCTTCAGTTTATAGCTAAAAATAGCAATAAGAGATTGAAACCAGCTGATTATAGTAGCTGGCAGAGGGCAAACTAAAGAGGCTCTCAGATTGAGCCGTGCAGAACTCCACTCTAATTGTTTTGTTCTAAAAAAGAAAGAAAAAGGAGAAAAACAATCAGCTCAGCTGAATTAGAATTGATGTTTTTATTTTCGCTGCCAGCGGCGCTGAGAGGAGCCTCAGGGTTTTCGTTGACCACACAAACAGACGCCGCTGCGGTGGGAATGCACAGCTCGGGTTCTTAGAAGTCACAGCTTCACACACAAACACACATAGCGCCTGCAGTGCATTGTGGGTAAGCCAGCAGTTACTGTAAGAAACGTCTACGGGTTTATGAGAAGTGATGTAACAGGAAGTGACATCGCTGCTGTGGGGTGGAGGGCTGGGTTCTGTCCAGCTTTTCTAAGCTGCAGCAGAAGTTTTGTCTGCCTGCAGAGGCAGTTTGAGTTTGGTTGCCAGGGAAACGTCTCCGAATTAAAACAGAAAAAAAAACAGGTTAACAGTTAATCTGCATCTTTATTCAAGAGTACATGAAAATAAATCTGCAGATAAACGCTTTAAATTAGAAGAAATAAAAAAAAATCATACATCAGCAATGACTTAAACAACTGATGGATGATTTCCATATTCTCAGAGGACTACAGGCCCCAGGTAGCAGGTTAAAGGTTAAAGTTCATCACAGGAAAATTCAGAACAGCTGAAACAAATAAGAATTTGCAAGAACTCTATTATCTAATAAAATATTGGCAACAAATTGAACTGTAGAGATGTGTATTCATGAAGTGCAACATTTTACAATAAGTCAGCCTATCAAATGTGAAGCACGGTGGTGGAGGGTTGATGCTTTGGGCTTTTTGTGTCCACAGATGGAGTTATTAAACAAACTGTGAACTCCTCTGCATCATAAATATGAGACAGTCTGTCTCACAGCTGAGGCTTAGTCCAAACATTGTTAGAAACGACAGAGTGGCTGAACAGCATGGTACAACGGCCTAGTCAAAGTCCAGATTTCAGTGTGAAATCAATATATCCTGTAGTGGGAGCTACAGAGACGTGTCTGCAAACCTTAAGGTGTAACTAACCCCCATGTGAAAGCAAAACTCCACCCCTAAACAAATTTAAATGAGAATTTCACCAAAGTGGGCGGAGCTAAGATACACGGGGGGCGTGGCCAGATGGGTGAGCGGAGGGGGGTCGCAGGGCTGTGGTCAGGACGACACAAGCACTGCTTCCAACTTAATGACTGTGACGCCATATTTAGCCACTTTTTTAATTGTTTTTGGAAACTTTTTGAAAGCAGCTCTTCATATGGAGGCCAAATTTACACAGAAGTGTAAAGATGATGTGTTTAGAGAGTTAGACTTGGACTTTAATGAACTGGAACAGTGTTGGGAAGAAGAGGAGTAGAAACTGATGGTGTCAAACAGCTCCATCCTCACATCGTCTTTCTGTGGTTCCTTCGTTGCTCTTTGAGCTCTTTTAGCCTACTTCCTGCTGCCAGACAGGTCCCATCAGGTCGATTTCATTCTACAGGTCTGCCAATAATCACGTCTGGCTGATTTAACTCAGGATTTTGCAAATAATTTTGTTAATTCATGACCTAACAAGGAGAGCCTTTGCTTTTTCAGGTTGGTTTGATAGATTTTCTTCTTAATAAATAAAATCTTGTTGAATTCATTCTAGTTTTCTTTATCTGATTTATTTTGATGAGTGTCTGCACAAAAACAGCGACTCAGATTAAATCCATCATGATTACAATTAACTAAAACTGACAAAATCTGAAATTAAGAAAACATTTTATTTTCGTCAACTGAAATAAATAAAAACGTTGTTAATTGGGAAGAACTGCCACCAACTGGAACAATATCATACGTTTATAAAACTAACAAAAATTAGTTTTTGTGTTCATAAATCTTATTTATTAGCCTTTCGAACAATTTACAAATTACGCTCAATGCAATGTATAAATAATCATAATAATATACTTTGGTCATTTTGAATTCTGCATCTAAAAATTAGCATAAATATCACTACTGCAACGACTAAAAACTAAGCTAAAACTCAACAATATTTAATCAATAACTTCTAAACACACTCTAAAAACAGATTAAACCTGAATTAAAATTAAAACTAAACCCAAAACTATTCTAATCCTAGTCTGAACCACAGAAAATAAAGGCGACACGTTCAACTGAAGTGCTTTCTGTTTATTTCATGCTAACCTGTTAGCTTGTGCCAATCAATAAATACACAATAAATAATCAACAGTCATAACAGCGTGATTCAATATTAAATAAAACTCTTAAATACAAAATAAATACGAAAAACTAGAACACTTCAGCAAAAACGATGAAATCCCTGACGACTGTAGTACTTCTGCTGTAATAATAGTACATCAGTGCTGGGCTTGAAGGTGCAGAGAAGTAAAAGTACTTTACAGTACATAATGAAAAACTTTGGTGTACTTTGTACTGTAAACATCATCAACTCTCCAAGGCACTTCAGTAAAAACACGTTTGTTGATACAAAATTCACGCAATCCCAAGAAAGAAAGAAAATAAAACTTGGTTTGGACTCTGTTTACTTTCATTTAAAGTGTCTGACCAATCAGAGGTCTCCTCCCCATCTGGCCCCACCCACCTCTCTGCCACTGTCCAATCAGAGTTCAACACACTCTATCCAGGGTTATGTTTTACATGGAGCTGATCTTCTCAGTATTTTACCCTCTGATGTTTTTAAAGTGGATAAATCAAGTATTTCCAGGTAAAATTATTTACCCTAATCTTTGCAGCATCTTGTTTTCAAGTAAAAAAAACAACAACAAAACTCATTAAATTCCATTTAAAACATTACAACATTAGATGTGTCAAGCTTAGCCTGATAGTTTGTTGCTTAGTCAATAAATATATATGTGTATGAATTACAAATTATAAAATCCTTATCAGGCACTTTAATTTCAGTTTTCGCTATCTGACATCCTTATTTCGCTGGTGTTTTTGTAGCTGTTATTGCTGCCCTTTTGCTTGACTGTCAGGCTGCCAGGCGAGACTTGGTCCTGGTCTGCCGCCGCCGCCGCCGCCTCCTCATGACGTTGTCCGCCAGCGAGTTCGCTTTCTCGTAAATCCACGGCAGCTCCCACAGTGCTTTGCCCTGCACCTTGATGTTGTCCATCTGGAGAAGGAAGACCGGTCAGTTTCCAAATAATACCAACAAGTTCATCCAGTGATAAGCTGCATCTGTAAATGCTTAATTAAGGTGATTTATTGTATTTTAAGACCTTGAAAATACTCAAAACGTCCAACTTTAGCCTCTTATTTCAATTATTTTGGTTAAAATAAGGTAATTGTTCTCAAAGCTTCTTTAAGATCTCTTAGAGACTTTCACAAACACTTCACAAGGTGTTTTAATAAACCCAAAATGGGCCTTTTTGAACCCAAACATCAACCTTGACTTTGAGAACTTCAAATATTGTTGAAAATCCTTCAAATTTAAAAACATTCACACAATTTAAGACGCCACACATAATACTTCCTAGTAAAAACACAAAAAATAACTTTAGAAAACGCTTCTCCAGATCCATATTTCAGCAGAACCAAGTGAAGAAACGTTTCTGTACCTCGATGTGTTTGAGTTTCTGCAGTGCGTGGAGAACCTTGACTTGCTCCTGATAGCTGTGCCGCTTCAGCTCCCTGATCTTCTGTAAAACTTTGATCAGGTTGGACCTGGTGTCGCCGGCAGCCGATGGCTCGGCGGTGCTGGGGTCCGACATGTCCGCTTTGTCCCCGCTGGCGGCCGACAGGGGGCTTGGAGTGGGCAGCTCCTTCAGCATGTGTCCAAACAGCTTCTCATACGCCTCCAAAACGCCGCCCATGAACAACATCTGGGACTGAAAGAGATTAAAAAAAATGAGCAAGAAAAGTTTTACTTGTCCGTTTTTTGACTTTTACTACTATCCGAATAAGTTAATTAAACCTGTTAAACGCAACAAACAAAGCTGCTCATCTCTTGCTTGACTAGCATGTACCAGCCCTGAGGTGCTAAAGGTTTTTCACACAGTGGAAAAACTCTGTGGTTTCCCACACAAGAGTTAAACTAAGTGTAGTGTGGGCAATGCAGGGGAATGCCACCCACTGCCTGTTAGACATGAATGTCACATTCCAGTTTTGCTCATCTGGATGCGACAGTTTCATCTGGTGTAGATGCATATTCAGGTGCGGCGGGAGGGTCAGAGGTGAGAACAAAAGTGTCAGACTGGATAAAAACTACATCGAATTGTTGCTTTTTGAGGCGTTGAATGAGTCACAGGAGGTCTTAGGAACGTTTTGTTCTAAGGAAAAAGTGAATGATAAACCCCCCTGGGGGCTGTACACGCTAGTTGGTCACTGAAGCTTTGCTAAAAACTCCAGTGAACACCAGAAATAATGTCTAGAAATGCTACAAAATAGTCTGTGCTTTATTTACGCGTTTCCTTTGTCACCAGATTCTTTAAATAAATTCAGCTCTAAAAGAAAAATAAGCTCTCATGGTCACAAACTGTTAGCTGTATTTAGCGTAATTCAACATATTTACCCAAATCATAGTGAAGAAATGATCTAAAGTTAGATTTTCTGATAAAACTATCCCCTTGTGTTCAGGATTTGCTTTGTAGTTTGTTCCTCTACTGATCTAAACCTGAAACTGATCTCCATCTTCACATGAAAACCGCACCATTCTTCACGAGAAACGCCGGCTTGTGCCACAAAGAGCTTAACGTTTGAACGCGTCTACAATCGGCTCTTGAAACTAACAAAATGCCAACTTTGTGTCACAGTTTGGGGAGAGTGAAAGTTCCAGTTTGAAGGAAAGAAAAACCACAATAACCTCAACATAAACTCCTGTGTGATAAAGTTCAGGTTTTTCTGAGTGTCTGAAAATGTTTTGGCAGACAGAAACACCAGCTACCTGCTAGATTGGTACCATCGGCAAGAAAACAGCATCTAATACTCAACAGGCCCTTAATACACCTGCATGTAAACATACACACTCACAGTGGGAATATTTAGTCACTAAAATCCACTTTAAATCATAAATTTTACATCAGTATGTGAAAATGGCTTCACTATATAAATATTATCTCAAGTAGTTAGCCTAGCTTAGCATTAAGCTAACCAGAACATGCTGGGTTTTCTGAAGCTCAGAAATATTTACTTTCTGCCTTGTGATAGATTATTTTTAATAAAATAATGGATTTTTTTCTGCAACTATCGACAGTAAATATCTTTTTAACAAAGTTTCTGTTTATCATTGTTGCTGGATTTTGATCATTTTCTAAAAAAAAGGGGTCAAACTAAAACCTGTAAATACAAATTATAGTTTGAAATGCTAACAAAAGAGAAAATCCTGGATTAGCTTTTGATCGACTATAAAAGTAAATTTTTCTAAATATTATGTATAATTTGTTTGTGTTGTAATCAAATACCTTATTTAAGGATCTTAAGTTATTAATATCAGTGCTAACTTTGTTTATGCTGAGCTTTAAGCTAACGGCTCTTTAAACGTAACGGCTCTACACCAATGGTGCCACACAAGTGTGAGAATTAGAATAATTCAATTAATCAATAACCACAATGAGAAATCTTTACATAATTTATAACCAAAGTAAGGACTTTACACAATTGTATTGTTTATTTCTGAAGCTGTTATTGATTTAGATGTTTGAATATTTACCTCCATTTTGCCTTTCAGTTCTTCTTTGGGGAACACGTGCTTTCCGTCGTATATGTCCAGTTTAGAGATTTTCTGCAAAGAGATCAAAAACACAAATATTTGTTTTCATAACAATAGAAATGATTAACATTCCTGCACATCTAAACAGACTAGCATTGAAAGAGGGCCTTAATGCTGCATTCACTGTTAGAAAGGGAATCTCAAACTTGCGTTCTGCTTGGCAAGTTTCAAAATAAGATAAAAGTTTAACATGAAATAATTAAGCATGATTTCTGCAGAGGTTCACAGCAACAAAAAGACAACAAAAAGTATTTTTGGTGCAAATATTTTAGTATACTTGGAAACAAAAGATGGCTAACTTAAAAGTAACTTTGCAACAAGATACTGGAGCTTGTTTTAAGAAAATAATTCTTTAATATTAAAGAAAACGTTCTATTTCCACTGACAGATTATTGCACTTAAAATCAAACATTTTTCCCATGTTGCAAGTGAAATAATAAGTTAGTTTTGTCTTTTTGTCCAAGTATACAAACATGTTTGCACTAGTAAGATTTTGTGTTTTTGCAGTGTAGATTTGTAGTCCAGTAATGCAGATGGAAAAGTCCTGAAAAGTCTCAGATCTGATTCTTTTCTATGTTTTACTGTAGCTGGATTACAGGACACTTGTTGTTGCTTTAGTTGTTGAAACAAACTTGAGAAATGAGGCACAGAGTTGGTGCATGAAAGCAGCAGGTTGGCCTTTAACCCACACAGGTCTACGTGTTTGCGCATGTGTGTGTGTGAGTTTGTGGCGAGAGCATCAGGAAGCAGCTAAGACCTCCACACACTCAGACTGCAGCAGCTCGGCTGCGGCGCCGCCGTTCATACTCACATAGTGCTGCAGCAAGTCCTGCAGGGTTCTGTTCATGTCCTGAGGGAGGTACGACCCGCTGACCTGACCCACAGACAGCCACGCCAACAGGCAGACCACCTTCCTCATCACAGCGCCCATCCTCATCATCATGCCTCTCCTCTGACTGTCTGCTGAGGTGTCGGTTTGATTCCCGGAGCGATCCCGATGCGATAGCCGGTCGTTTTCGATCCCTCTCGGAGCGACTCGGGGGACTGTCTGCCAGTCGTGTCTCGCCCTGAAGTTGGCTCAAACTGTTTGACTTGTCATGAAAGCTTTTATTTATATCAGCCTGCGAGAGAGAGAGAGAGTGAGTGATGCAGAGATGCAGCAGTGATCTAAGTGTGAAAAATGTGGTTGTGCAGTTTCCTTTAAATCACCAAACTTCATAGAAGTGGGTGAGGGGTCTCCCACTCATGCAAGTTCAACAATTTATAAAGTTTCTGATAATTTCCTCCCTCTCCCCTGGATTGGTTGGGAAGTAAAGGCTCAGCTGGTCTTTCTGGGGGGTCAGAAAGGTGCAGGGATGCTGATGTTCTGCATAAGAAGACAAAGCAGCTGGAAAACGCTGAGGTGGTTTAGGCCGCAGCCTGCGTCGGAAAGCATTAGATCCAACAGAAACCCCATGGAAACTTTTACAAACGCTGATCAATCTGGTGCGTTTAGGGTTTCCCTGGGAAATCTGAGGAGTAATGAAACAGCTGATCTCACTTTGAACAAACCATTTGGTTGGATTTATGTCTCGCTTTAATGCAATGCAGAATATTTTTTTATTTTAGAGTTTATGGCACTAACTGTGCAACGTTTGGTACAACGTCCACAATGTTCAGACTGGAAAGGCCTACACTGCAAAAACTCAAAGTATTTCTGGTCTAGTTTCTAGTGCAAAGCTCAAGTTATTTATTCTACTTGAGCTTATTTTAAGTAAATGATTGAATATAAATAAAAAATGATACTGTTATTTATTGCAAGATATTTTTTACCATAACAAAAAAAAAATCTGCCAGTATAAGTAATATTTTTATCTACACTAAAGGTCGATTTACTTAGACAAGCTCCTATATCTTGCATAAAAGTAACTTGTAAGTTTTTTTTTTTTCATATTTCAAGTATAATGAGATATTTGCATAGGAAACTAAACAAAAAGTACTTGGTTAGATTTAATGTTTTCACGGTGTAGACTTTGAATTTCAACATCAAAGTGAAATTTTTAGTATTATATGTAGAAGTGAGACTTTACTGCAAACCCCCCTAATTTCCAAAAGTTACATATTTTCTTATGTAATTTTAGCTGCGTAACACAAAGTGATTAGTTAGAACTTCTGCATTTTCTCCTGAAATTAATAAGTTCTTTATTTTAGAGTTTATTGCAATAATGATTCACAATTTGGTACAACTTCCACAATGTTTAGTCTGGAAAGGCCTACACTGCAAAAACCTTTGGCCTAATTTGTAGTGCAAATATCTTAGTACACTTGAAATAACACAAAACTAACATAAAATAAACTTTTCCACAAGAAATAGGAGCTTGATTTAAGTCAATAACATGTACAAATTGTAATTATTTACCTAAATCAAGCTCATCCATCATATGCACCTAATAGACCCAAAATCAATATTGCATAAGTTATAGCTAATCACTTTTTGTTATGCAGTTAAAGGAAAATATGTCAGATTTGGAAAAGAGTTTTAAAATTTTTTGCAGGAAAGTCTTGCTCCTGATGTATTGATTAACTATAATCCAGTGAAAAATTCACCTACACTGCAAAAACATTAAACCTTACTAATTATTTTATATAGTTTCTAGTGCAAATATCACATTTTACTCAAAATAAGACAAAACTAACTCGCAAGTAACTTTTCTGCAAGACATAGGAGCTTGTTTTAATTCAGTAATTGTTGAATATAGATAGAAATTACACCTTTCACTGGTTGATTTTTTTTTTTTTTCAACCAGCCAGTATAACTGGTATTTTTTGTCTATATTCAGGATTTATTGATGATAAACACATGGTAAAATTAGTTTTTGCAGTGTAAAGAAGTTGGAATTCGTTATTCTTTCAACAACAGATACTGATAGAGGTTTTGAAGTGTATTGTGAACACTTCTGATCAATCTCCCCGGATATTAATGCCCCAAAACATCGAAAATAATAATTTTTCTATATTTCACAACATAATTAAGCTTCATAAAATATAAAATTGCATTTTGCAGAACCTCTGTTCTGTGCAGGATCCCAAATCTCAGAGAAGCTGAAAAGCTACAAGATGTTTTGTCTTGTTTTAAGTCTACTAAGATATTTGTAGTAGAAACAAGATGAAAATATTTGGTTCTTTCTTTTTTTTTTTTTTTTTTTTTTAAATCTCAGTCGTCAAAATGCAAAAACATTAAATTTGACCAAGTATGAAACCGTCAAATATTTGCAGCCTATCAGTGGAGACATAAATGAAAAGCTAATTCTACTAAACTCGTCTCCAGCGATTAATATCTACCCAGAATCGCAGCTTATTGAAAAAGTTAAACTGATTCAAAATGTGACACATTTTGATTGTAATTCAGCAGATAATCACTGATATCTTTCACAATGAGGAAAAACTGATTTCTGATGAGCGAAGCTGTTCATCTTGCATGCAAGGATACCCATGGAAAGTTGAGTGGAAGAAAAAAGTGTGGTGAAAAATAAATAATTTGAAGTGAATCAAATATTGTGTGGTACATAACTTGTTTAATTGAATTAATTGAAGTGCGTATATTCATAGTTTGCATGGTTCCTCTGCGACAGACTGGTGACCTGTCCAGGGTGTACCCCGCCTCTCACCCGGAACGTAGCTGGAGATGGGCACCAGCAACCCTCCCGACCCCATTAAGGGACAAGGGTGAACAGAAAATGGATGGGTGGATGGATGCATGGTTCCTCTCTGGTTTCCTCTCGCGCTCCAAACTGATTACTGCTCGTTTCTCTCCCAGTGAAACGGAGATCTCCATCAGCATGAAGGGAAATAATCAATCGAACTTACTGATATGCACCTGCAGTAGACCAAGTTCATACCTTTCGTTGTGCAAAAATAAAAGAGGAAGAAAATTATGAGGCACAGTAAATTTTTCTAAGGGAAAAATGCTTCCATAATTCTTTTTAATTTTACGTATGTTTATATATTTCCTCTCATCTTGTGACGTTCAGCTTCACCGGGATCGCATGTGACTCATAACATGATGGAAAAACAGAATAAAAAGCAGACGATGACACCTTTCTGTGCTGCTGTGGATCATTTCAGAGAAGCAGCAGGGCAGAAAGAAAAGGCAGAACGGCTGTGGGTGGCGTTCAAGGTTCTGATTCTGACCCGTCTTTCTGTCTGCACATGAAGTGAGATAATTACCTGGAACGTTACAGACACAGTTCTGCGATCGCAACCTGCTGCAAGATGCATCAGCTGCAACCATGAAAGAAGGAAATTAAACCACAGGAGGGTCTTCACAGAAAGAGCTTTATAGTAAACCAGACGAGATGTTTGACTCAACACTTATTTATTAGCATTAATGTTCCTGCATTACTTGTAAATAAACATATTAAATCCTGCAGATGTATTCATCCCCTCTTCTTTGCAGAACTACAACAAGTTCAGTCAGATTGGATTCAGAACATCTGTGGAGATCAGATTTTAATTCTTGATTCAGGTTCTGAGTTGGATTTAGGTCTGGAATTTGACTAGGCCATTCTAACACATGACTCTGCCTTGATCTGAACTGGCAGTTGTCCTGCTGGGAGCTCAGGTTTTCTGCAGCCTCTTAATAAGGTTTAGTTCCATCATTTTCCACCATGATGCTGCCTCCACCACGATGCTGCCTCCACCACGATGCTGCCACCACCACGATGCTGCCACCACCACGATGCTGCCTCCACCACGATGCTGCCACCACCACGATGCTGCCACCACCACGATGCTGCCACCACCACGATGCTGCCACCACCACGA
>CAEGAE010081613.1:0-14737 GCA_903067095.1 Girardinus metallicus | reverse complement strand
TATATATATATATAAAACTACTCTTGTTTCTCTATAAAAAAATTTAGGCATCAGGATGAGATGGTTTTTTGCCCATATCGATATTGGTTCATTTCGCAAAACTGCAACAAAAGTTTTTTTCACATCACAAAAGTCACATGATCAACAACTGGATGTTGCCACTGGTGCAAATCACGAAGAAAAAGGCAACTGGAAATAGCTGGGGGATCATGGTGCTACTTGTTTTTAATTAATTATTGCGTGAAAAAAAAAGTATTCATGAAATTTTCATTGTGTTTCTTATTCAATGGAAACATCGCAGTTGGAAAATTGGGTTTTTTTCGACATGAGCAGAATATTGACAAAGTTTGTTGCACATTCGTAATGGACATATAGCTATTGACAGATTTATTAGAACAGCAATACTAGGCAACTGGTGCCTAGGTTAGAGATGAAGAATCCTACCTTTAGCATCTCTGCTAGCCCATTGGAGATGTGTCTTCGTGGAACAGTTTGCATAAATGATAGATCAAGCAATGCAGCTGCAGGTGGAATATAAGCCCCAAGTTTGTTCTTGCAGTTGGCGAAGTTTACCCCTGTCTTTGCCCCTACACTGGCATCAATGTAGGACAGAAGTGTGGTGGGGACCCTAATGTAAGGAGTGCGCCTTCGGTACAGTGAAGCTGCCAACCCCACTATGTCTAGACAAACCCCTCCACCAATGGCAATGATGGGCTCTGTTCGGCGGTCGAGAGCAAAGTTATTGACATCATCTAGAATCTTCAGAGCTGTTTCCATGGATTTGTTCCCCTCTGTGGTTGGAAGAGCCAAAATCTTGTACACTACATTGTTAGCGTCAAGGTACTCAGTTAGCTTGGGGCCGTAGATTTTAAAGACTTCTTGATCAATGACCACAAAACGCCTAATGGGCTTATTTGATTTTTTAATGTCCTCCAACTGTTGGGGGTCAGTGATGTGGCCCAACAAGAGAGTGTCGTTGCTTGGGTCCAGTAAGTCATGAGTTTCTGTGACCTTGTAAGTAAAGGTGATGGGGCTGACCACGGTCCAAGACGTGCCTCTGTCTGTGATGCTTTCATAGCTGTTGCACAAGACACAAGAAAACATTATTAACAAATAATCAGATAGGTTTCAAGATGTAAACATAGCCTGCATAAGGTAGAGAGGCAGGGAGGGTGGGGAGGGCTTAGCGTACCGTTAGAAGGTACGCTAATGGTACACTAACAGTCCTTCGACACCCTCCCCTCCGGGGAGGGAAGGGGAGGGTGAGCCACCTCAAGTCCTGTGTGTTTCTTTTTTATATTCCATGAGTTTGCCAGGAGGGGAGGGTGTCGAAGGAGAGATGGTGGGGGCGCGGGGGGGCTAGCGTACTCTTGAGTGCTGGGGGGGCGGACGGACGGATGGGAGCGGACGGACAGCGTATTGCAAGAAGAGGGATGAGGTCTGACTGCACGCTAACCCCTGCCCCCCAGATACGCTATTTCATTTATATAATTATAAGTCATTTCCACTATAGGTAATGTTGTGTCTACCAGAGGATTCCTGTGGTCATTATCTTTCATTAGAGCCCTCATTGATGACTATATGTTGAAGTACTGAAGAGTTACAGTCATTCGAAGTTTGTATATCAGATGTTGTCCAAGTGTGCCATTTGCAGAGACTCCAAATGGCACACTTGGACAACACCTGTACACCTGTAGAGAGGCAGGGAGGGTGGGGAGGGCTCAAAAATAAACCTGCTCAAAATGACATTTCTTTTTTGTGCTATTTTGATCAATCTTGAAATCCACGAGCAGAATACTTTATTCTACAGATTTATTGTATTTTCCAGTCTATACATTCAACACTCAATGTGCCTTTAGAAGAAATAAAAATGAAAAATCTGGGTGAAGCAAAATTTTTTCAATTTTTTTTGTGTTACAAACATAATAGCTACAAACTACTTACAGTTTAAAGTATTTTTGACTGCAAAAATAGAAAATTTACCTTGTCATCTTCATAAAGAGACTAGGCTTTTGCATGTACTCCAAATTGTTCAAGAACAGCAGTTGATGTAATTTGGGTATACCTTTTCAGGCGCTTTTGGTGATTTTGGGGGCGAGGGTTAAGGGATTAAGGAAGGTCAGCTGAAGCCAAAAGGAGTCAGAAGGGAATTTTTGTATGGACAAATAAGGAATAACAACTTGAAGATGTTGTTAATCAACCTATCTGAGATAGAGTGGATGTTCGCTTATCAGAATATGGAATAAATCCTGAGAACATTATAAATTGAACCAAGATAACTGCAAAAATGAAGGAAAACTTTAAATACACCAATAGAGATGAAATCCTATAAAAAGTCATGTCCAAAAATCTCCAAAAGTTGGGAAATTTTGGAATTTTTGTAGATGTGTTGTTTTTATTGAACTTGTAATGTCTTTGCAGATGTGCTAAAATAAATCTCTTCCACTTGCCCTATGGAGCACTGAGAAATCCAAGTCCTGTGTTTTTTTTATATATTCCATGAGTTTGCCACTTTTTCATTCCCATCACATGCCAATCACATACTAATATTGTCTTCCTGGTTTTAGTCAAAATGCAAGCAGCAGCATTTTTTGTCAGCTGCAGCTGTCTGATATTTTAGGCAGATCTGTGAATACACTGTTGCAGTAATCAACGCGACTAAAGATAAAAGCATGGATGAGTTTCTCTAGATCTTGCAGAGACATTAGTCCTCTAATCCCAGAAATGTTCTTCAGGCAATAGAAGGCCAACTTTGTAACTGTATTTATGTGGCTTTGAAGGTTCAGGTCAGAGTCCATCACTACACCCAGATTTTGGGCCTGATTTTTTAATTTTACTTGTAATAACTCAAGTTGTCTATTGACCTCTTTAGGTCCAAAGATAAGAACTTCAGTTCTGTTCATTGGCGAAAGTTATGTCACATCCACACATTTATCTGTTCTAAGAATTTGTTCAGTGATTGGATGGGTTCTGAGTCACCTGGTGACATTGTAATGTAGAGCTCTGTATCATCTGCATAGTTATGGCAGTTAACCTTATTTCCTGTTATAACCTGAGCCAGTGGGAGCACATAGATATTGAATAGGAGGAGTCCTATTATTGAACCTTGGGCAACCATGCATGTGACTTCTGTCTGCTTTAATGAGAAATTTCATAAGATATGCTTCAATCATATATCTTATCACTTTCAGTCTTAAGATATATTTTAACATTTTAAAAGAAACCACATTTTTATTCTATATCACTTTTTCTTACTACATACTTATTCAGCACTAAAACATATAACCTCATAAATTCACATCATAAACATGCTAAATGATCCTGGACAAACCCACACCCAGCGGACTGAGTCCTAGTCAGCACTGTCAAAGTATCTCATCATGTTCTCTGACACGGAGCACGGTGACAGGTTGAGCTAGTTTCTGGCACACCTACAAATCGAAGACAACAGCCCAACTTGTTAGTTTTTATGATATTTCCCTGAAAGAGCACCATCTTTATTTCTGTTTTGACTAATTGATATGATTTGTTGCTAGATTTTTCCAAAAATAATCTGCATAATGGCACCATGCAAGAGCAGATGATTTAGTATCTAGTATCTAGAATAGAGTATGAAGACTGTGCTTTATGTAAGAAGTTTTCCAAAAAGGAAACTAAAATAAAAAAATTTGGAAACATGAGATTGGGGAATATGTAACAGAAAAGTAGTTCTGCTGTGCAGAAAAAGATTTAGCTAACTCAAACACTACATTCTACTTATTTTGAATGGTTATTTTATCACTTGAATTACTTGAATAAACATATTTGTTGATACAAAAAACAACAATCATTTGCTAATTGAACCATACAACATGACTGATGTTTTTTTTCCCCAACAAAGATACCCATAAAACCAACATCCATACTTTTTGCTGTAGTATCGTGGAAGTTTCCAGAAATAACTATTATTGACATGGCATTTTATGCAGAGACATCTTTATTTTGTATTTTTAAATCCTTCTGAGGAAACTAACAGTTACCTCTAATATAAAGGCATATAAATAAATAATAATAATCCAAATATTCAATAAAACACTAACTTCTTCATGCTGTGTAAACCAGTGTTTCTGAGCAGTCTGCTGCTTACAATTTGATTTACGATTTTGATCTATTTGAAGTACTCAAGAGACTATGTTACAAGCAAATAATATCTCCTAACACCTGTTTTGTCCAATCAAAATTGCAATTATATATCATATAAATAAACTAAACTTCCCCTCTAATTTTATATGAATTATGCCTATGTATGACCTTTTTTATTGAATTATTTTACCTCTATTTTGCATAAAACAGACTTTTCTTTTTGAAAGATTCCACATCCAGCAGATGTTGCCAAAGGGCTTGGCAAAGTCTCAAATATTTCTAATGTGTGAATACTTATCTAACAGAGTTTCATGAACACCAGGCAATAAATCACTTATACAATAGCATTTTTTTAAATTAAGTAACGTAACAAAGAGAATTATGTAACAAAGGGTTAAGTAGTTCTTGAACCAAGAAAGCAAATCTTTGCACAAACACAACATACTAAAAAAAACAAAGCAGTACAAACATCTTAGGTTCAATTATGTGTGTATGAAACACACTCACAAACAGGTATACTTACATTTTTGCGGCTGAGACACAGTCAACTGCGTCCTTATTGATCTTCTTCCCCAGTTTGCTCTTCCATGTACTTTTGACCCGCACTAAACTAAACTCGGTTTTCTTGCCTTCGGCATCGCTGTTCCCCTCATGAACTTTTCCCATTTTTTATTTTTTTTTTTAAACCTCACGTTGTTAACAGGGAAAGAGCTTGTAACAGTTTTTGTGAAGATCCTTCCCAGAGAGGCTTTATATACAGAACAGCTTTTAGAGGATGCCACTGAGACAAGGGAGGAGTTTCTATTAATTTCCATCACATGCCAATACATGTGTTTTGTATAATTGTGAGATAACACCTGTTTTTGAAAACTGAAAATGTGACTATTTTTGACACCGGAACACTCTGTTAATTATTGAAAGAATTCACAGAAAAATTGGAAAATTACATTTTTATTTACATAAAAACTATTTGTAGTAGAGATTAGGAAAAACCCACTCACTACTGTATACATAATTGCACAATTTTACAACATCTCAGTGATGAAAACAAGGATTGGGATCCATGGAGTGAAATGTTGGAATATCAAGCATTGATAAGCAGTCTTCATGCTTATCAGACGGAGTGGCGACAGAGTCTCTTGTCATAACCGGTTTGTCAAGCTCCAGAAGTCCAACTGTTCTCATAAGCTGCAATGTAACAAAAGCGTGAAATTTATTTTCTGGCCTTGTTATGAGGACATACCAACTGCACTGATGTCTACAGTCAATGTTCATTCAGCACTCATTTGTTCAGAATTGTTCAGATCCAACAAGATAAAGTTTTTATGGACCAAAGTTCAATTCTTGGTATAGTAATTTTTGGTATAATTACATGAAACCTAAGTTTCTTATAACTAGATTAACTTGATTAGATATCTGTATTGATATTTCTTAAAAAAGTGTTGGATCAGCCGTTTTTTGACAGATGAAGATTGGTTCATGTTCAGAGGTGTGGCACCATATTGTTTCTCAATCTGTAACACAAATTAGGATACACCAAGCAAAAAAGAGTAATTTTATTTCGCATTCTCCCCTTTTTTTTTATCTAAACATATAAAATAGCCCTGTCGTTGTCAAAAAGTAGTTCTGCAATTGAATCAGTAGCATGTTAAGTTGTGAAAGTTTAGAAATTCCTGCAACTTTTCTTCCTCGTGGCGTTTAAGGGTAACTGCAAAAACACGAATGACTTCAGGGTAAATTCCAACCTCCGTTGAGACAGCTACATTTGTTTGATGTTTTTTCAAAGAAGCATTAACTGAGTTCGTTTGAGTGCTTCATGTTTAATCTCTTATTTTTTCCCCCTGACAACCATAGTCTGTAATCTCCAATATTAGCAAAGTTCAGGGGTTTTTGTGACCGCTGAACTTTGCCACTGAGACAAGTTCAGTAGGTAACTTTAAATTTTTTTTTTGTATATTTGTTGATGCTCTCACTAAATCATGGCAGTACATCATTAGACAGAATCTATGAGAAAAAATTTAGCTTTTCTGCCTTCTCCCAGTGCTAACTAGAAACAACCAACAAGTGACAGGAGGCAGGTCTTAGGGCTATCAGTCACGCTGCGAGCAATTAAAGTTGTAAAGTGGCAACTTTAATTGCCACTTTACAATTAAAGTGGCAATTAATTCCATGAAAAAAGTTCAAGGGGTATGTGAATACTGTTACAAAGAATTGTAGTTCAATCAGAAAGGATGATTAAAAAACAGTTGTCATGTACAGGAGGGTCTCTTCTTGAGCAGAAACAATGAGAGGGAACAGTAAGTGCATTTTGAACATGAAATTTGTGAACATTTTTAACACTGTACAAGATTGATAACCCTCCTAAGGCTGCACATTTCTGGCACTGGCATAATATACAAAAACATTTACCATTTCATTTCAGTCGTGGTGGGATTAAAACTTTAAACATGTTCAATAAGAGCTATTCAAAGACAGGAATTATTTTTTCAATGCACACTGTGTAACTCTCTTCTGCCTCCAGGCACTTATCTGGCAACCTGACAATGGTTCCAATATAACGAACCCACCCACTGATTAACTAAGACTATAAATCATAAATAGTTGAGGGACAACTTGTAGAACCATCGTTGGTTAATTCAACATAGACATTCACGCCCTCTGCATTCTGGAGTCGTGAATACATATCTTTTGTCAGAAACATATTCAGTTTTGCTGCAAAAAGGTCTGACAGAGAAGGTAACGAAGATATACCTACCCAAGACTAAAACATACCTAAGATTGCATTCACAACAGTCCTTCTTAGCCTGTTTTAAACCAATTCCATATCATTTACCTTGAAAGTGTGGTATGGTTTTAACTGATAATTTTACTGTCAGGTTGTGTTGGTATGAGGACCCAAATGCAGATGGACGGAGACAGTAGATGCAGAACTATTTTAATGAAAAAAATAAGTTTCTTTTTTCTAAGTGGCAAGTTCTCCCACTTAGAAATCATGGAGGGGTCTGAAATTTTTATCTTAGGTGCATGTCCACTACGAGAGCCATAATCTAAAAATCCGGAAACCATAATGTGTAATTTTTTTAAATAATTTATTTGTGAGTTACTGCTGCAAATAAATATTTGAACACCTGTGAAAGTCATTGTTGATATTTAATATTAATATTGTTTGTTTGCAATTACAGAGGGCAATCGTTTCCTGTGGTTTTTCCACTAGGTTTGCTAGGTATCTCCAGCTAACGTTCCGGGACAGGTTGCCAGTCTGTTGCAGGGCAACACAGAGACAGACAGGACAAACAACCATGCGCACACACACACACACACTCACACCTCGGGAGAATTTAGAAAGACCAATTAACCTAACAGTCATGTTTTTGGACCGTGGGAGGAAGCCGGAGTACCCGGAGAGAACCCACGCATGCACAAGGAGAACATGCAAACTCCATGCAGAAAGACCCTGGGCCGGGAATCGAACCCAGGACCTTCTTGCTACAAGGCAACAGTGCTCATTGCCAATATACTATCACAAAATTATACAAATTGTCAATATATTCAAAGTTTGCAGACAACACCCTTAAGAAAATTAGCACAATAAAACAATAGGTACACTTTAGAGGACATGTGAAAAATATTTCACCAAGGACAGAGTATCCCAGTATTACTTCAGACAAACTGACATTTCAATCTGGAAAGACTCACACGGAGGGAGAGAGTGGTATTAGAAAGTTTAATTGACAAATGAAAGTCTTTGGCGCTCGAACCCAGGAGGAAGACGTTGCGCTGGTAACTGCTGTCAGAGAGAATGAACCACTGTGTTCATTAGTGACATCTTCCCCCCCTTGGGCCCGGACACTGGTGGTAGACAGGATGCTGAAGACTGAATGGATTTTGAAGAAGCCAGGATCTGAAGGCGGAGGGTGTGTGAAGGAAGGATGAAGCACAGCCAATGAGAAGAAGCAAATGAACAGGTGGACCTTATCAAGGGAGCGACGCTTGATGATTGGAGGGGACCATCAACGATAGGTTGGAATTGAGGTATATGATGACATGCTTGGCTGAGCAGGTGAGATGAATAGTCTTCCAGTTTGAATATACGCCTAGGCTTCATTTCTCCATCCTAAAAACAGTGAGGATCAACGACAGAACATTCCCATTCACTGGACTGCTGCACTTTACAGAAACATACAAAAAAGAACAATAGAGCAATTAAACAGAGAAAGCACTTGTATTTTAAAGACTACAGAAAAATGGCAAAGAAAAAAGTAAGACTTACAATTTTAAGATGTTGTGGACTCGCTACGTATGTGGCATCATCAGAACTAGTGTGATGATGATTGGGACCAGATGCCTGGGGTGAAAAAACATTTCTGGGTGTCTTCTTTGCCTGTATATCTTAGAAGTAAAAAAAAAAAAAAAGTCAGCAATATCATAGAATCAGTTGTACCTTAAAAGCTTTCCATCCATGATCTGAATACGCTGATCCTTGCAGTGTGATGATGGGACTGGTGGTGCCCATCTCCAGCAGTCATCAGATGAGAGAAGGGGTTCACCCTGGACGGGTCACTAGTCCATTGCAGGGCCCTGAAAACTAACAACAAATAAAATGTCTGAAAGAGAAATGGTAGATTAACAAGGGGAATAAATTATGTTAAATTATTTTTAAATCAAATCATGTTTATTAAGCTCTTAGTGATGGTGACACATCAGTTTTTGCTGTTGTTAAAAATATAGCCTGCTGCTCAGTGTAAAAAAAAAAAAAAAAAAAGCCTTAGACCATGAAGAGGATGTGGGGGTTCATCCTCTGAACTGGTGGAGCCACAGCCTCTTCTAAGACAGGAAAGTCTTTAGGTTTTCTAATTACGGATCTCTGGCTTCCTCTTTCAACTTAATTTGCTTAGACTGCAATGTGACATGTTGAAGTTAAGAACAATGACGAACGAGTTATAACAACAGCCTCACAATATCAAAGTCTCTTTGGCATAATGAGCTTAACTAAAACCAGGTTACCTTTAAGAAGAAAACTATATCAAATTGCAACAAACAGAGCCTTCATGAAGTTAAACGATTGTTATAATAATAATAATCATAAAAATCACAATACAAATGAAAAAATAACTATTTATGAAACCAAGTTTGTTGATATATGTACTGCACTATTTATAATTAAACGAAGAATAATTAGCATTTTGAAGCAAAGTCACCACGTTAGCAGCCTTCCTGCCTTCGGTCTCCTTTCGTGACCCACATTTCATTTCCATCCGGTTCTTGTCCAGTTGTGTTGTCGTCTACCTCGGTCTAGAACATCACAAGCTTGAATTTACCAAAACTACTATTATCAAGACCCTCTCTACTTTTAAGGCAATATTATGCGAGTAAAGGCTTCATGGTTGTTTTTCTTTTTCTGGCGCTTTTCAAAAAATCTGAAAGTGTGCATTACCGCCACCATCTGGTGTGGAGTGTGAAATGGAGCTAATGCTGTTCACTAATAGATCTTACATTATACAACATGAACAAGGATGTAATTTAAAACATACTAAAATTTCAGCATATTTAGTAGTTTATTTTTCAAGTAAGTGTTAAGTGAATTTTAAAAAATTCTATTTTGAGCAAATATTTTAAAATATACAAAAAAATTCTTTGAAAGCATATTGAGCATACATATTTTGTTCACTTAAAATATACTTTTATTTAATATATTTTTTTTAAATTGCATTTTGTTACAATTGTATTTAAGTGTATTTAAAGTTAGAATGTTCAAAATTGGTACAAGCATGCTTTTAGTATACTTTGTATATATAGGTAGTATAGTTAATACTTAGTATACTTAAAATGTACTTTCACAAATGTGAGTATATTTGAAATATACTAAAGTATATATTTTTGTCACTAAGGTCTTCACCGGCTTCATGGCCATTCCTCTTTTTATGGCGATTTTCAAAAAATCTGAAAGCGTGCATTACCGCCACCATCTGAGCTAATGCCATTCACTAATAGATCTTATATTACACATCTGAAAATGGATTGGATGGATAAAGAAAAAACTGAAAACAACAGATCACATTCGGAGAGATGTAAAACTGAACATACCTGCTACATTTAGTGTTAAGGACAAGTATTGTTTTTGTTGTAGAACTTCTGTCACTAAACTGTCAATGTTGGATATTTTGTGGCATAATATTGATTTGAAAGTAGAGAGGGCCTTGATAATAGTTACTAGTTTTGGTAAATTCAAGCTGGTGAGTCAGAGTTAGACGACAACACAACAGGACAAGAGCCGGATGGAAATGAAATGTGGGTCACAAAAGGAGCCAGAAGGGACGAAGGCTGCTAACTGGTGGTAAGTTTGCTTAAAAATGCTAATTGTCTTTGTTTAATTATAAACAGTACAATACACATATAAACAAACTTACGTTGGTTTCAGAAGTAGTTATTTTATAAATTTTAATGTGACTTTTATGATTACTACTGTTACACCTGGCGTCAATAAATCAATTATGTAAATAAGCTCGTAGTTGCTGGTCTGTGATTCGTTCACAGGAGAACAACAGAGACGCGTCATTGGCGGCCTTCCGGAGGTGTCGAGTATAAAACCCGAAGACGAAGACTTCCCTCGTCCATCCTCTGATCGTCTCTACCGGCCACACTAACTCTGTTAATCACCTTTGTCAGTTTTTGGAGTTTGTAAGAGTGAGCTGCCATTTATGTTGTTTAGTTTTCTCCTGTTTTTCTTAGACAGGGAGATAAGTTTTTGTCATTGGTTTATTTTCTTTTAATTAGGTAAGTTGATGCACTTAGTTTTCTTTTGTTTGTTGTTTTGGCATTTAGCTCACTCCGAAGCCCTGCTCCCTCTATTGTAATTCATTCATTCAAATCCAAATAGATCCTTTTTTATAATAAATCACTTTGTAAAATGTTCATCGGTCTCTGTGTTGGCTGCTTGAGACGGGACGAGGATGGATCAGTCATGTTCCGACCCGACTGCCCCTAGACGGGTCGTAACACTACTATAACAATCATTCAGCTTCATGTTATAACTGCATGAAGGCTGTTTGTTGCGACTTAATATACTTTTCTTCATAGACTTAACTAAGTTTTAATTAAGCTCAGTATGCCAGAGAGGCGTTGGTATTGTGAAGCTGTTGTTATAACTCGTTCATCATTCTTTTTTGTAGGTTTCTGTAAAGTGCAGTGGTCCCGTGAATGGGAATGTTTTGTTGTTGATCCTCACTGTTCTTAGGAAAGAAAAATGTCAGTTTGTCTGGAGTAATTCTCTGATACTGTGACATTGAATTAAAACAATACTCTGTCCTTGAAACGTTTTTCACATTTCCTCTAAAATGTACCTAATGTTTTATTGTGCTAATTTTAATAAGCATGTTGTCTGTAAATTTTGAACGTATTGACAATTTGTACAATTCTGTAATAGTATATTGGCAATGTACTTTATGTACAATGTACTTGAAAAAAGTGGGTAACACTTTATTTGACGGGGTGGTGACTGACATGATACTGTCATAAACATGACATAATGCCTGTTAGGAACATACTAACACGTGTCATGAAGTGTCATTCGGTAAATAATGACACTTTTAATGAGTAGTTGGATTAGCAGTCCATCAAGAGTGCCAAATTTGCATTATTTTTAAATAATGACACTTTAATGCAAAGTTCGCACTTTTAATGGACTTTTACTCCAACTTTAAAAGCAACTTTGCTTTAAAAGTGTCATTATTTACCGAACTGCACTTCATGACAACAGTCAGACATTCATAAAGACTCCTTCATGTTCATGACAGGTGTTATGTCATGTTTATGACAGTGTCATGTCAGTCTTATGCACATCCCATCAAATAAAGTTTCACCAAAATGGTAATATATTGTAAGCACAATGTAATTTGTTTCACCTGGAGAGTGTGATATGTTGGCAGTACTGCAGTGTGCATGAAGCATGTGGTGTACAAAGTGGCAAAGCAGATTAATAAAAGATATTAAGTAACTAAAAATTGTACTTCATTAGCAATTACAATAAACCAAAAGTGTAATTGTAGCATACTGTAATCACACAACTAATATATAAAATATGTAATGTGAATATACTGAAAATACATTCTAAATATATTTGAAATGTATTTCAATCACATAAATAGCACACTCAAAATATCCTAACCAAGCATGTTTATATTACATAAAAAGCAATATACTTAAAATATACTAAGTGTAACTTAAGTTGTTCCAAAAAAAGTACGTGAAATTACACTTAGTACACTTTAAATTGTGCTCTAATACAATTTAAATACTATTAAAATACACTAAGCACAAAATTAGTTGTTCCAAAATGCGTAAATATACTAAAATTTAACATACTTAGTATATTTATTTTTCGCCAGGGTAATCTAACACAGCAATTTGCAAGTTATGTTTGTTTTCTGCATTCTTTACACATAAAAACTGTAGCTCATAAAATGCACATTTCATTAATAAACTAAACAAAAAAATGCTATTGCCGTCTTACCTTTACTTATAAATGAAGTCCATGTGCCGCTCATTCTGCACAAAAATATCAGTTAATCTAAAGCCAAGTCTATCCTCAACCCAAATTGAGAAAAGGAGGCAAGAATAGGCTGTTTCTAGCTGAACATCCACAAAGCCTGTCTTTTCTTTCCATTTGAAAAGAGCGGTAACCTTCTGTCTCATAGTTTGAAACAAACCTTTCAGCTATTATTTACTGCTTTGATTGAAAATCACCTTTAGAAAGCTGCTTAAGTGTAGAAATGTTGATGTCGGAAAAGAAGAGAAAATAATAATTAAAGCCGCAAGCGGCGTGGGAGACCCTCGCAGCAAAGCGCGCGAAGGCCTCGTGGCGACCGCCGGGGTTCCAGCAACGCCACGCTCTCGCGCAGTCCCCGCAGCCGTCCGCCAGGCGACACACACCGACATCTTCCTCAGCTCTGCCTCACAATGGACAACAGCAGTCGAACTGAATTGCAATTTCAAGCTGTTGGGCTCTTTAGAGGATCACAAACGTGGCCTTTGGACCATTTGTGGTGCAAGGGCACCCTCTGGTGGGCAGAAAACATGACATCAATAAAAAACACACGTTGGTAGATTTGATTCAAAATGGTCGACTTCCTGTTGGGTTTGGACCATGGCTCCAAGAGACTTTTTTGTAGGTCCTCATGAGTTACATATGTGTACCAAGTTCCATAATTCTGGGATGAAGCATGGCTGGGGCTGATTTTTTTAAATATTCAAGGGGGCGCTGTGGAGGAGTTCGGCCACGCCCACCAAATGTTGCACTGGCTTCCTGTCGGAGGGTCTCCAAGGATCGATCTCAGCTGGGCTGAACCCTGTGGAATCTAGAGCCAAACGTATGGCGGCGGCGTGGCCTGTGAATTGGCCCGCCCCACGGCCACACCTTCCAAATATTGGACTGCAGTCCTGTCGGGAGGTGGACAAGGATCGATCTGTGTGAGTTTGGTGCAGCTGGGAACTAATAAGAGGAAGTTATTCCACCCCGATGTTTCATGGCGAATGGCCAGATTTGAGGCTTGGCCACGCCCACATGCTTTGACATAGAAAAATTCCTTTGATAACTTTTGACCCTCAATGCCTCTAGTTTGTGCTGACTGAGTTTGAAGCCTGGATCTGGAAAGCTCTAGGATGAGTTCGCTCAGATACGACGTCAATGAAATCGACAAAATTGCCACTTTGACCCAAAATGGCCGAATTCCTGTTGGGTTTGGACCATGGCTCCAAGAGACTTTTTTGTAGGTCCTGACAAGATACACATGTGTACCAAGTTTCATAATTGTGGGTTAAAGCATGGCTGGGGGCTGATTTTTTTCAAATATTCTCATGGAGGAATTAGGCCACGCCCACCAAATATTGCACTGGATTCCTGTAGGGGGTTGGCCAAGGATCGATCTTAGTGAGTTTGGTGCAGCTGAGCTGAAACATGTGGATTCTAGAGCCAAACGTATGGCAGCGGCGTGACCTGTGACGGCCACGCCCTCCACTGTAAACGCTCGGCGCTTTAAAGCAAGTGAAACCAACTTGTTATCTGTCATCTGACACAAGATCATCTTGATTAGGTCAAGAGAGCCAGAGATGGAGCTTTCCAGGTTAAAAAAGTGACTTCCTGTTCTGAGGGGGTGGGGCTTATGTGACGTCAGATTATGACGACATACGATCGTCAGGCATCCAACCAGGATCCCTCATGCCAAGTTTGGTGCCAATTGACCTTTTTTTGTGAAAGTTATACTGTTTCGTTTGTTTCGGCGAGTACGCCAAGTTCGCCGCCCCACCACGCCCCCTGAACATATATGAAAAGTCATTTTTTTTCATAAGTTTTAAAGCCCTATGCCTTTACTGCGTTCTGACCAAGAATGAAGCCGATAGGTCGAAAACTCAAGGAGGAGTTCGTTAAAGTTCGACGTGAGTAAAAGTGAAAAATGGCCAAAATTTGACCTTTGACCCAAAATGGCTGCCTCCCTGTACATTTTAGAGGGTACCTCCAAAAGACTTTTTTTCTTGATTCGGGGGGTTCTACCTACGTACCGAGTTTCAGATCTCTAGGACCTACGGTTTCCCCCAACTCACGTTAGGGGGCGCTGTAGAG
>CAEGAE010081607.1:0-25972 GCA_903067095.1 Girardinus metallicus | reverse complement strand
AAGCAATATGCTAGCATGGGCTTTACTGGAAGTTAGCATTAAGGTGCTACACCAACATGGTAGCAGAAATGCTAAATCATTATGCTAGCATGGTACTGGAATGTGGCGCTAAAGTGTTACCAAGATGGTATCCATCCGAAGGTAATGCTAAAGCGCTATGCTAGCATGGTATTTACTAGAAGAGCTATACCAATATGTTATTTAGCAAATGCTAATGCTAAAGTGTCCCACCACTACATGAAGGGATGACATTACATCACTTCCTGTATCGGTTTATTGGTTCAGTCGGGTTCTTCCCCTCAGAACCTGGAGGTTCTAGTTTATGAAACATGTTAAAAATTAGCTGCATGACACAAAGTTTATGATATTAGAGGAGCTTTGACTGGGAAACGTTTTGATCAGAACTAAACCAAATGGATCAATAAGTCAAACGTTCTGGTCTGGTTGGAAACGTTCTCAGCTGCTTTTCGGGCAGGAATCCTCCTCCATACGTCTGCTGTGGTTTTTAAACAGCAGCAGTTCACCTCAGAGGAAACATCGCATCGCCCTGAAACCACATCTGGGTCTGATGTGGCCGGAAACCCAGAAACCACGAGCAGCGGCGGATTTACAGAGTCAACAGGCGGCGCTGATGGATGAGCTGACCGGGAGGCTGGAAGGACGCCACAGCGCCACCCAGAGGCAAAACGCCCGACTGGTCACCTACTCCACAAATATGATCCGTTATTCACCAATTTATGCACAAAAACAAAAAGTTTGACTCCATTACGGAGGAGACGGATAGCATCAAGCTAACACCAAACATGGTGGTGGCAGCATCATGTGGCCTGGCAAAGAGTTTAGACCGGAGGACCATGATGGATTATTGGGGACAATTTAGAGAATAAAAGGAGAACATTTCTGAAAAAATTCTCTGAGCTCAAAAAGTTGAACATTTTCTAGAAAAAAAGTGGAAATTTCCACATTTTTTTCTAGAAAATTTCAGTTTAATCCCAAAATATCTGAGTTTTTTCTTACAGTTTTTACTTTTGGAGCTGAAATGTCCAAGTAATTCTAGAGTTTTTTGGAGAAAATTAGTTTTTTTCTATCTGCAACATGGCCTAGTCAAAGTCCTAAGCACTAAACAGAGATGTTTTTCCAAACTCTGACTGAATATAACTTCAGGTTTTGGTTGTGAACATGAAGCAGAACATCCCAGGTTTATTCTCTGGACCCGGCCCAGAACCCGACCCGACCCGGTTCTCACCCAGCTCGGTCTCGTACAGCTGTCCGTTCTCCGGCAGCTGGATGAACTGCTTGGAGAAGACGCTCCGGCCGTATCCCAGGATGTATCCCTCCAGCTTCACGTCCGGACCGGGCCGGACGAACTTCATGACGATGGTGTCGCCGGTGGCGTTGATCCGGACCTTCATGTTCTGACGGCGAACTGAGGGAACCAGACAGGAGGCGTGAGCAGAACCGACCCGGAACACAGAAACCAACACGGGTTGAGGTCCATCAGAACCAGAACATCCAGGCTGAGCTGTGCTGATGATTGTTGCAGCACAAAATTTGTAGCAATTTGTTCAAAAACTCGTCTTCAAAGTTTCAATTTTTAAGCTAAATTTTTGCTAAAAAAGTTGAAGTTGCTGCATTTGCTATAAAGAGGATAAAATTCACTGCAAAAAACTAAAAGTTTGACTTTAAACTCAGAATTACGACTTTTTCTTTTGACTTCAGTTTCAGAATTCAGATTTTTGTTCTCAAAACTTTTAATTCAGAATTTTTCAGAGAAAAAAATCTGAGAAAAACAAGTGATTCTTCTGAAATGTCTGTTTAGCTAAATATCTGCGTAAATTTTGCTGGTTGGTCAGAAGGGAATGCATTTTTTCCTTCCTCTCAACTTTCCATACTTGTTCACAGCTCAGAATGTGATGGTGAAGAAACTTTGTGTTGTTGTCTGTAGTTCATCCAGAGCAGAAATGTCTCAGAGTTAAAGCTTTGAGGGTTTCTCGGTTTTTGTGTCTGTAAACATGAATCTCTGGCGTCGGACCTTCAGTTCTGTTTCTGTTTGGACTCAGATCTTTGCTTCTGTGTCTCTGAATGTGGAGCCGTTAGAAATCGACCGCAGGAACATCTGGAGCAGCAGATCCTGATGTTCCTGTTTATGCAGCAGCAGCAGAAACTAAAAGCTTCACAGGATTTTATTGTCCTGAGGACAGAAAACAACCAAACTGCAGCGTTTAGATGCTAGTCGTTAAAATCTGCTGCAGCGCTTCAGACAAAACAGTTACATTTACCGTAAAACACATTAAAATGTTCCATCTGCTGAAGTTCGTCTAAAGCTGCAGGATTTCTACAAATAAGTATATGCACCGTCCAATCATTATGCTGCTCACAGCGCCCCCTGCAGGTCACAAAATGACAAATAATCAACTAGAAAATGAGCAAATCCTGCAAAAATGAGATTCTGGAAGCTGAAGGTTTTGAAAAGAACTGAGAAAACATGCGAGAAGGTAATAAATCAGCAAAAGTACTTACAGATAAAAATGATTTGTTTAAATATGAAGATAGAACATATTTTATATCCGAATGGAGAAGGAAAGCATAAAACCTGCAGCGGGACGTTTCTGTTCCTCATGGCTTCAGTTTGACGCATAAATTATTTATTTACAGTCAAATTTGTGCCAAGAGCAGAAAAATCAGTAAAAGCAGAAAAATGATGACATTATAAAATTACAAACCTGAAAAAATGTCAGCAAAATCGTCACAAAGCAAAAAATCTGAATTATGTTAAGATAATTTAACATCGTCTTTAAACTTTCTGTCATTTGATTTCAAAGAGTAAAGTTTTGATTAATTATATATAATAAAACTGAATAATAAAGGAAAAATTTAACAATACTTTAAATAAAAACAACTGTTCTGAAAAGCCTGCAGCGCCCCCTACGGGTTACAGTCTGCAGCTTTTAAAACGATTGTTGTTTTCAGGAGATGGACGTTCAGAGCGCCCCCTGCAGGCCTGGTCATGCAGCGCCGCTTTGCAAAGAGCAACAAGTCCAAACATGAAGAAAACATGAATGGAGGCTACATGGTTAGCATCCGGCCATTTTAAAGAGTAAACACTAAGTCAGGCGAGGTGGCGCCCCCTGCTGGTTAACATATCCCCTCCAGTCTGGACCTGGTTCTGCAGAACCGAACCTCTGGGTCCGATCAGAAACGTCTCAGAAACCAGAACATCGTCTGCGTGGAGACAAACCAAACCCAGCGGGTCGGTCTGCTCACCGGGCCCCAGCAGGACCCAGAACCAGAACCAGAACCAGAACCAGAACCTGCTGACTCAGCTGATTCCATTCAAAGTGCTGCTGCATTTTATTCTGTAAATCCGGATCAGAACCAGTCAGCTTTAAACTGAAAGGATAAAAACTTTTATTCTTTTCTTTCTTCACTTTAACCAGTTTGTTTCTCTGACCTTTGACCTCAGACCGGATCTGTTTTCTGGTTCTTCCTCTGTGGATTTTTGTCAAATATGTGGACTTGCCTCGGATCCTCTGGGCCGGGCTGCCGCTCAGCAGAACCGTCCCTCCGATCAGCAGCAGCAGCAGAACTCTGAGCAGGAGAGCCACCATGACCTCTGACCTCTTCCAGGTGATGACGAGCAGGGTGAGGAAGGAGCGACCTGGAGCTGGACAACTTCACTAAGCGTCTCAGAGAGCAGCCGTCTTAGGACTTGTTCAGCGGTGGGACGTCCTCGCTGTGAGACGCTGCCGTCCGGCGGCTCCATCTATAGGCTGGGCAAAGGGGCGGAGCCTCGCTCGCCCCGTCTCCCTCTCTCCTCCTCCTGCAGAACCGACGGGTTCTGTTCTTCACCCTCCTGTTTTAACCCTTATTGAATCTTTCACATCTTGTCTCTTATTGATGTTAACAGTTTATGTTCTGTTTATTATGAAGGTTTTTAATCGTTTATTATCCTGTTTGCATTAAATCTCCTGGTTTTTAATCCGTTTCCATTTTTCTTGTTTCTGTTTTATTTTGTCTCTTTCTGTTTCTCATCTTTAATAAACTGTTTTTATGTTTCTTCATTTTGTTCTGGATCTTTTTGTTTGTTCTGATTATATTTTTCTATCTTTTTGTTTCTCTGCTTGTTTTCCTTCTTTTTAATCTTTTGGTTTTTCTTCCTGGTTTTTATCTCTGATCTTTTGCGTCATTCTTTTCTTGTTCTGCAGCGTTTCTTTTGGTTTTTTCTGGAATATGTTGCTCTGATTTATAACTGTTTTTGCCCTGATTTTATGGTTGTTCTGCGTATTTATGATGGTGTTTTTCGTCCATCAGTAAATCATTTACACATATTTCACTTTGAAACGTTCCTGTTTTGAATTCTGCAGGTTTTTACACATTTTTTGAGTTTTTAACATTTTTATCTGATGGTGTTGTGTCTTTATTTTATATATTTTTCTCTTTGTATGGATCTATGACGGGTTGCGTAACTTTGGATCCTTTCAAACTTTTTGGTTGTTTTCCTTCTTTTTAATTTTTATCTAAATGTTTTCAGACTTTTTGACTCTTCCAGCCGTTTTGTTTTCTCGTCTAGCAGCGATTCTTTATATTTCTGTTTGCATTAAATCATTTTTCCATATTTTGGGGGATTTTTTCATGTTTCTTTGACAGTTTGGACTTGTTGTTATCTGTCGTTTGATGTTTTATCGTTTCGGTCTTTATGTAAATGTTTTAGTCGTTTTGTGACTGATTGCGTCTCTTTCTGGTGGTTCTGCAGGTTTTGGACCTTAAACTGTTCTTCACATTTTCCTCTGCTTGTTTTCCTCCTTTTGAATCTTTATGTAAATGTTTTGCATGTTTTTCTGTCTCTCTTCCAGCCGGCGGGTTTTTCCTCCTCCATGTTTCTCTGTTTGCTCTGAATCCTCCTGTGGTTTTTCTATTTGAGCTTTGAGTAAATTTTGCATATTCCTTTGGCAGTTTTACACATTTGAGGCTTTTATAAAACTTTTTCTCCAGGTATTTTGCAAATGTTTTGCATCAATCATTAATCTACGGTTGTTTTCCTCTGTTTTCCAACCATTGCTGTGTCTTTTTAATCTACCAAAGACGCGTTTATGAATATTTTTGTTCGCATTGAGTCCTTTTATGGTTTTTTTAACCGTTTCTGAATGTTTATCATCACTTTATGGTTGCGTTTCATATTTCTGAAGATGTTTTTAATCGATCAGTGAATATTTTTTGAATATTATTGTCCTTCGTTCTCAGCTTGTTTTGCATCTTTTTATCATTTTTCTTTCTGTTTCCTCATCTGAACTCAGTGGCTTCACCATAAAAATGTCTTTTCCATCATAAATGTTGGTAATGAGCCGCAGCCCCCGGGTCCTTGGCCCCTGACCCCTGACCCCGCAGCCTTCAGGGTCACTGATTAACTCCCACACGGAGAAGGAGTGATGGAGTTCAGTGCTGTGAACACAGCAGTATTTAGTGAATTAAGCGTCTCATTATGACCACATGTTGCAGCTGAATCACTGAGGCTGGAGGTTTGGCTGCGGCGGCAGCAGCTGGATGTTCCCGGGCGGAACCGTGAGGTTTGGACCAGCAGGAATGAGAGGAATGAGATCGCCTGGGCTCAGGGTGTTAATGATTTCACACAAAAAGGCCACAAATGAAAGCAGAGCATGCTGGGAACATCACAACACGTGCCGCCTGGGAACAGCCTGGAATGCTGACATGTTTCCTCCAGGCTGGAGAAACCACGATGATGAGGAGGAGGAAGAGGAGGAAGAGCAGCCAGCACTTGGCTCAGGGTTCTGGGTTTGTGGACGCAACACGTGCCGTCACATGCGACAGGAAGGAGGCGAGGTGGAGTCAAACAGCAGCTGAAGCAGAACCAGGACTCATGTTTGAACAGCAGAAGAAGTTTGGAAACGACGACGGACGAGACGGACGGAGAGAAAACGACGATAAATACCGACGGGAAAAAGCCCAAATGAACCAGAACCGTCCAAATCCTGTCAGTCTGCAACAGCTCTGAGAAACGGATCAGGTTTCATCAGAGGCGCCGCCTCTGGCCAGGAACAGTACTGCACCATAAACTGACATTTTCACAATATCATAATTATTATTTTCTATTTTATGTTTTCTGTTTCATTAACTGATCTTCACTGAATCAGATAGAAACATCTTTTTATTATGGATTTTATTCAATTTCACAGCAGCATCTTAAATTTAATGTTTAAACAAACTATGATAAAAAAAACACCTCAATTTGTTTGTAATTAAGGCTTTTGGTTTTAGTTTAATAAATACTGACAGTCAGTCTGGTGTAGATTCAGAACCTGGATGAAGACCGAATCATATATTTGTTAGAAACCCAACGAGGGGGTGTACTTTCTTTTTACAGTCACTATGAACCACGGCGTGTTTGATGGGAACGTCCATGAAGCTGGATCTGATTGGGGGCTCGTCCGGGATTCACCGAATTTTTTCAACATTATTAACTCTATTCATAGATTTGTCCTGCTTTATTTTATGGCTTCACGTTTTCAAATACGGGTTAGGGTTAGGAACCTGCTAGATAAATGTTCATTCATGAACAGGTGATCAGTCTGATGATTAAGGCTTTTGTTTTTCTAGCTGCAGCAGAAACAGCTGCAGACAGCCCAACATGCTCGTCTCCAGGTCGGCATTAATAAATTTGTTGTTTGCCTGAAAGCCTCAAACGCTGACATCAACCAGGCAGGAGGCTCCGACTAATTAATCTCCGTTTCTCTGCACAAACCCACAGCCTGAAGCTCAAAATTCCAACTGAACCGAGCCAATCCAGATAACGACGCTAGCAATGCTGCCAGTGAGCCAATGAGCCATTGTTTTCCTGCAACCAATTACCAGCTCGCTTCAAAACAAAACATTTCATTAAAAGGAGTAATCAGAACCAGCCTTATTGCTGCTAATTACTGCTTTAAACCTTAATGTTGTCCCTCAGGTCCAGCAGGATTGAACAGAAACCCCAACATGATGTGTTTTCATCCAGAACAACGAGTCCAGACAGAACCAGAATAAATCATCATGTAAACACTGAGGCTTAATCAGAACCAGTTTCTCTGCTGCTTTGTTTCACTGTGTTGAGGTGTTGGAGGATTTTGTGTTTTATTTTGACAATTCTCAGACTTTAAACATGAGTGAATGTGTTTGAAAACAATTTTAATGTTTTCTGTCATAGTTTTTGCATAAAGAAGTGGACTGAGGTCTTTTGTTTTGAAGGAGGAAAACTTAAAAACACGTTTTATTTCCTAAATAAAAAGGGTTTTGGATTTGAGAGCTCTGTGTGTTTTATTCTGAAAGGTTCATGTCTACATTTTATCCTTTAAGTTTAAAGTGAAACGTTTTCACAGTTTTGCTTCAATGTCTGAAGTTTAGAGGTAGGAAACAATTGAGATTTATGCAGTAAGTTTTATTTTGAAGGCCATAAAGATCTCAGAGACTTTTATTGTGAAGGGTTGTCCATTCTGTCAGCTGCAGATGTGAAAGTTTAGGCTTAAGACTCAGATCTTTCTATTTTCCATCAGAGCTAACATCCTGTGTGATGCCAAGGGTTTCTGTTTCTGACCAATCAGCCGCCGGTCCAAACCCGGACCCAGAGTCCAGAACCGAGCTCAGGCTGAACAAGCCAGTGGTTCTTACATAAGAGGAGAGCAGAACAACGCTGCCTTTGTGTGAAAACGGCTTCAACAGGCTGCGGTTCTCCGGAGCTGCTCGCTCCGTCCGGTACCGGTCCGTTAAAGCAACCAGAACCCAGCGCAAACACTGACAGAATGGCTCCAGCGTGTTCTGGTTACCTAGCAACCCCACTGGAGCTCCGCCCGTTACCCAGCAACCCCTCTGATTTCAGCTGAGGAAAGGAGTGGGAAACCTTTTCTCTCCAGAGTTCGCCTCAGCTGAAGGTTTTTGACTTTTTTTTTGTGGAAAAATTTTCTATGGACTCACAATCATGCAAAAAATACAGCAATTTCTGCAAAAACTGGAGAGACTGATTAATTTGGACGTAAATGGATAAAACTGCTTTGATTGATTCATAAAACAATATTTAAGCACAAAACTTATCTTGAAGGTTCCACTGCAGTCCAGAGGCCACATTGAAGCCTCCGCTGGGCCGGATTTGGCCCCCGGGCCTCATGTTTGACTCCCCTGCTCCAGAGGGATCAGCCACTGGTCTGCCCACCATTTTATCTTCGAGTCCAGTTTATCCTGAGCCGACCCAGTTGACCTGGAGGAGAAATAAAACCAGAGAGGCAAAACATTATGACCACCTGCCTCACAGGGTTCTGGTCTCTTTGTGTCCAAGCAGGTGGTCTGTTGGGTCAGGTCTGCTTCATTTAGTCATCTGTCACTTGCTGAGTGTTTCCTGCTCCAGTGAGTCCTGGTGGAACCACCAGAACCCACCAGAACGAGAGTCTGTGGCTCATAAGGAGCTGAAACATGACTGAAGGACCAACATGAGGCCCTGCAGAGACCAGATCAGCTCATGGGCTCAGGACCCTAACCCATCAGGATGGACAGCGAACGCTCCGCCTCTGGTCCAGACCTCTGACACCTGGAGCTGCCGCCTGCTGCAGCGAAGCCACGTTAGAGTCGCTTCTGCTGGTTTCTCCTGAAGACGGATGGAGGAGCCAAAACTCACATCAGGAAGGCTCTCTGGCTCTCTGGCTCTGCTCAACGCTGCTTGGGCTGGGAAAGTGTTAGCAGATGTCGCCAGTGGAGGCCAACACCACCATGCCGGCCCCCACCGGCCCCGGCTTGGACAGCCCAGCGGAGAAGTGGACGACTTGTTTTCCACCAGGCCTACATGAGGAGGAGCTGAGAGGAAAAACCCAACCCAGGTTTCACCAGGAGAATCAGAACGAGCTGCTAACAACCGACATAAATCAGAGGAGCTGCAGGATCCAAGGAAATCCCCCAGAAAACCAGAGGCTTCAGTCTGAGGCCGGGTTCTGACCCGCTGGTGGGTCAAAGCTATAAAACTGGGCTGGAATAAAGAGCCGGGCTCAGGAACCAAGAAACAGAGAGACCAGCAGGGGGCGCAGTGGCATCAGGCAGTAACTGGAGCAACATGAAGGAAGTTAGCATGAAGTCCAGAGCGGAAGAGATCCTGGAGAACCAGAGAATCGGACCGAGGCCACATCTGGACCCCATCGAGGGGCAACAGGCGGTTTTAATCCACGATTCTTTTATCTGTCAATATAAATTAATAAAATAAACATTTCAGCTTCAGCTTTGGAAAAACTTAACCAATTAGGACCAGATTATAACCAGAGCAAGTTTTAAATAGTTTGTAACTAGATACGACAAATTTTAACTAGATGATTTACCAGTTAAGACCAGTTCCTAACCAGTTCTGACCTGCAGCAGAACCAGCCCTCCTGTAGCTGGCGGCCATGATGCTTCCGGTGGTCCTGTAGCTGGCGGCCATGATGCTTCTGGTGGTCCTGTAGCTGGCGGCCATGATGCTTCTGGTGGTCCTGTAGCTGGCGGCCATGATGCTTCCGGTGGTCCTGTAGCTGGCGGCCATGATGCTTCCGGTGGTCCTGTAGCTGGCGGCCATGATGCTTCTGGTGGTCCTGTAGCTGGCGGCCATGATGCTTCTGGTGGTCCTGTAGCTGGCGGCCATGATGCTTCTGGTGGTCCTGTAGCTGGCGGCCATGATGCTTCTGGTGGTCCTGTAGCTGGCGGCCATGATGCTTCTGGTGGTCCTGTAGCTGGCGGCCATGATGCTTCTGGTGGTCCTGTAGCTGGCGGCCATGATGCTTCTGGTGGTCCTGTAGCTGGCGGCCATGATGCTTCTGGTGGTCCTGTAGCTGGCGGCCATGATGCTTCCGGTGGTCCTGTAGCTGGCGGCCATGATGCTTCCGGTGGTCCTGTAGCTGGCGGCCATGATGCTTCTGGTGGTCCTGTAGCTGGCGGCCATGATGCTTCTGGTGGTCCAGAGTTTCGTCTTTCTGGATGTTTCTCATGAAGCTCAGAGGATCAGCTGCTGATCCTTCATTCCTGGATGATGTCACGCTCTGAGGCTGTGAAACCCGATGAAGTTCTGTTCAGACATCACCTGTTGGAGCAACGTGGCGTCAAACTGACACTTCACCCTCTGTCCTGCTCCTTCCAGCGCGAGCGGCACCATCTGCCTCCCATTAGAGGAAACGGATTCCTCGAAGCAGCAGCAGAAGGGGAAAACCGTCTGCAGGTTGAGGTGGAGGCGTTATGTAACCGAGGCTAACGGAGTCTGACAGGACAGCTGGAGGCAACAATCAGGGCTGTGTTTCCCATTAAACTCCACAAATCCAGACCTTTTCCACGCAGAAACACCTGACTGAGCCCAACTTCAGGTTGGCCTTCATCCTCCTCCTCCTCTTCCTCCAGGATGCTAACGCAGAGCTGCTGACACGTCTGTCTGATCCTTTAAGGCCGTCAGGGTCAAAGGTCAGGTGGGGTCCAGGTTAAGAGCCGCAGCGCTCCGACAACAGAAAGGAATTCTGATTCCTGATCCTCACCAGGACTCGCCGCCTGCTTCTGGAGCAGCAAACGTCCAGACAGAACCAACGACCCAGTTGGCACCAGCACAGGTCCGGGCGGCTTCATGACCAGAACTCATGTGACCCCAGCATGACCTCTCTGCAGCAGCGACGCCAAGCCGCAGGGCTCTGGTTTCTCCTGCTGATCAGATCCAACGAATACGGAAGAAGGAGCTTTCAGTGTTTCCATGGAGACGGAGCGGGACGCCTCATCACAGCCTTTGCAGGAGATTTTAACTGTACAGTTTGAATATTGTTCTTCAGTGGCTGAGCCAGAGCCGGCCCAAGTCACAAGAGGATTTTTAGGATCCCCACAACAGTTGTTTTATTTTTATGTACAAAGGCAACTTGAACGACACTTGGATCTATTTTGTAGTGACAGATTGCACATTTTACAAATCTCAAAATACAAAACTGATTTGAGTATTTTTGTTAGTTTGAAACTCCTGTAAAGTTAAAGCCAACAGCTGTAATAACACCAGCATGATGGGGCTAATGTTCACATAGAGTAGCCTAGAAATAAAGAAGAATCTGGTGCTGACATGTTGGGCCCCCAATTACAACCTGCTCAGGGCCCCAGAAAGGCTTCGGCCGGCCCTGGATCTATGATGGATTCTTCCCTCTGAGCTGGAAATTCTGATTCTCAGCCATATTTCTCTGACATAAATGTGGCTGAAAACATTTAGGAGTGTAGGAGCAAGATGCCCCGCCCCATCCGACGCAATGCATCATGGGTTGTCAGACTGAGGTGGACAAAAATGATGACCGGAGGAAACAAACTGAACTAATGAACCGAGTTTGATGAAATGAGGAAGAGTCTGGTTAGAAATAAAAGAGGAAGACGAAGGTTTGGACCAGAACGTTTCTGTTCCTTGGTCGTCCTGAAGGCTGAAGCATTCAGTCGCGTTTCTTCCTGATCCCGGCTGGTTCTGATCAAGCAGATTTGAAACAGAACCAGAACCAGATCCTGGACCAGATCCCAGACCCGTTCAGTCTCAGGGTCAGCAAGGTCCCACGTGCAACAATGTCAACATATTCTGCTTTTATTTTGTCTGCTTGCGCCGCTCTGTCTCCTCTGTTTCCAAAATAAAAGCCTCCAGAGGTGGTTGTTCCTGAAGAGTTCAAGTTCAGTCCGAAATCAAAGCTGGGTGGACGAGGGGATGCTTCATCTCCGCCTTCAGAGTTAAATTACGAATATTTAGAAGAATTAAACGAGTGAAGGAGGTAGAATGATGTAACAGGAGTAAAACTGCTCATATTATTAACCTGGCATGTGCTTCACACACAAAAAATAAGAAAATAAAGAATAAATTACTGCCAAACTTAATCAAATAAAGGGTTCAGGATTAGTTCCTTCAAAATAAAAGCCAGTTCTATTTCCTTTACATCACCATGTCCTGTAAAACTTTGGGCCCTGGACTCCAAAATACTTCAGTTACTCAGCAGAAAGAGGAAAAAATGGTGGTTCAAAAAATGAATCTTTTTGGGGGCCTGTCCGGGATCCTGAAGCAAATCCACTGGATTCCCAATCAGAAAAACCTTTTCTACGTAACTTTCAGGTTGAGTTAAACCAACATTGCACCTAAAGACTAAAATCCCAACGTTACGATCCGTTTAGGTGGGGAATGAAAGCAAATACCACCCAAATACGAATTTTTACAGCAGTCAAAGCTGCTTAAAACTGGTAGTAAACTGGTTTAAACTGGTCAGAACTGGCCATAAATCGCAATCTTTTACCCAAAAGAAGATCAGATTTGTTCCACCTCCATGTGGAGCTAAAACCAGCTGCAGTGTGAACGGTCGTGCCGCATGCGTCATAATTCTGCACCAGAAGAAGGCAAACGCCGTAAATCTGGATGCAAACAAGAAGCTTTTCTTTCTCTTTCCTTCATCTTGTCACTTTGCTGTCAGATCTGAAAAATGTTCAAATCCATCCACAGACGGCGGCGGCCGTTATTACTGCTGTGTGACGTCTTCGTTCTTCTTCTTCTCTTCAGTCGCATTTAATTAGTTTATTGAACAGCCATACAGAAATAACTGCAGCAAGAAATCAGTTAGATTCACATCTACTCTCCGGCTCCAGTCTGGATACGGGTCCGACCCGTCCCGTTACGCTGCACGAATAATCAGACCCGAACCTCTGGCTGCCGACTTCGGGTCTCAACATTCCTGCTGTCAGCAGCGATGACTGAGCGTCAACACGTCCTCCTCCAGGAGACCGTCTGTCTTCGCTCTGTCCCGCTCTGTTTGACTTTTGTCTCTCAGGTGATGAAGGACGGGATTTACCAGCTGTCATCCTCACTGCTGTAACCACGGCAACCGATGAGAGACGACCAACGATCCCTGAAGACCACCGAGGAACAGAGACGGTCTCTTCACTGGGAAACCGTCCGTCCAGCTACACCAGGGGGACAAACATTTTACAAACGTTAAAAGCACCCAGGGGAGTTTTTCCCACCCCTCAAAACCAAACGGCACAATAATTTTATTGTGATTGCTTTCTTTTGCATCTGCCAAACAATAAACTCAATATGCATTAATTTACTGAAACAAAGTGGAAAAGAACAAATTATTTTAAGTCCCAGTAATAAAAGAAAAGCGTTCAGTTTCCAAACTTTCTGGGTCGAATGTTTTCTACTTTGTTGGTCTGGACAACATTTTAATCGATTCTCTGCAACAAATAAAATAACTTTGTTTAAAAAAACCTGGCAAATTCATCCAGGCTTGTTTTTCAGTAAATAGTCGGTTGGTGCTTGTGAGCGTAGCTACCAGGATATTAAAATGAAAACAAAACCAAAACATGGCTTATTAAAGAAAACACGTTTAGGACCAAACACTCTCCATTTAAGAAGATTTAACTTCCTCCTTAAAAATGATAAAACATATATTCATCTGCATCAGGGCTATGTATGACGAGGGCCACACAAAGTTATTACAAGGGCTACAAATGGCCCCCGAGCCACACTTTGGGCACCTCCGCTTCAAATGCCAACAATGTTGATAAATACGGAAAACTTAGAGAAATTATAAATATTAAGTATGTTTTTCTGACACTTTACATATCACTGATTAACCAGACAGATCAACGATCTTATTGTTTACCTGTGAAGTCCTCAGGTTGTCATGGCGACGACCAACATGTCCACTCTGACAGCAGAGTGTTTGCGAACCCGTCAGAGTTTTTCCTCTTTGACAAACATGCAACGTCTGATGACGGGTGTGTAAAAAAATGTCAGCATTTTATTTTAAAAAGTGCGCCACCTCCCACGCTTACATTACAGCTTCAGACTAAGAATCAGACAAACCGGCATAAAAACACACAATACAAACCACAGCTACGGACACGAGGGCCGAGAACGTCAACATTCAAAGGTTAAAACCGTCTGAGGAACCAGAGGAAGTTAAAGAGACGGATTTTTAAAACGTTATGATAAACATTTAGGAGGGAAATTAAGATAAAACTTGTTCCTGGTCTCTATTAGCACATCTAAAACAAGCTAGCTGTTATGCTACTTCAATACTCAGGTCTGGATTTTCAGTAATTAGACACAACGTTCTGGGGATGAAGTAGAACTTTTTCTCAGGATTAGAAAATACTTTATCATAAAAACAGGACGGTGGGAAGTTCAGAGAGGAGAAAACATAAATAAATGTGAAACAACGCGGTTGTTGGGGTACAGAAAGACAGAAATAAAGCCAGCTGATCTTCAGAACTGGATCAAGAAAATACCGTAACAGAACCAGATCCTGACAGCTTGAGAAAACCTGAAGCTATCACTGCTGAAAGCAGAAAGTAGCAGAGAGTCTCACTGAAACAACAAATGACTTTTTCTTCTGCCGGTTCACAACGTTTCATCAGAACCGGTGAATAACTTGAACATTCAGCGATGACATAAACTGGTTAGCACCTTTTGCAGGAGGCTGACATTAGAGTAGCCTCAGCTTGATTCGACCCATGTTGTGGTGTTGGTGCTTTGTTTGCTCAGTAATCGGGTACCAGAGTATCTCTGAAGAACTAGAAGTTGTCTCTTGTCCAAACCGTTTGTTCTACAAGATCCAGATGTTTCAGATCCACAAAATAAACACATTAATGAAACTGAAGGGAAAGGTTGGGGCTGCCTCCCTATAATGAGAAGCAGCCAAAGTCTTAGAAAACACAAACTACACATATTCATCATTTCATGGAGTCAGAGTTAAGCTCTACCTCTAATACAGAAATGTAAACATCAGTGATGAGAAAGCAGTAGAAAAAGCAGGAGGTTGATGATGTTTGGTGTTGTGGATTTATGTCAAAGTTGCTTTTGATCAGGGGCTCTGTTTGCATCACATCCCAGAAGAGCTAACAGAACAGTGAAGGCACCAGAGGGAGAAACGCTGCCGGTCACCGGCGTCCAGGATTACACCACAGACAAGCCCGGGTGGCGACCAGGAGGTCAGGATGCAACCAGAAACCCTTCGATCCAAGCTGGAGATGAAGTCTGGCAGAATGTGTAAGACAGAGGTAATGTCCAGCGATCAAAGATCAGAAATCAAAGTGTTCCTTCAAAACAAAACGTCAGGATACAAAAAACATAGAACGGAATCAAAAATCAAGTTCACTTCAGGGCGAAAAAATAAACTCCAACATCTGTCAGCATCTGGTCACCTTCAGCTCAGAGAACACAGCAGCATCGTCATAGACTGGTCTTCCTCCTCCAGTTAAAGACATACGCCGGATTCTGTGGAGAAACAACTGGGTTAAAAACTCAACATTCATATCTGAGCAGTGGTTCTCAAGCCTTAATGTTCCCTGTTAATCATTTCCACTTCTACAGGAAAGAAGACTCAAGCTCAGTGTTTGCCGATGGCTAAAGGATCCCGGACGAGCCCCCAAATATGCTACTTCTCATCTTCTGTTATATGAGACGATCATCTTAATTCATCTGTTTTTACAGGCGGGGTGAGCGAAAACATGGCTGGGCTGGTCAGCATTCTGATGACTTTATCCAGAAACATTTTATTTCACATCTTGGACCAGAGTGTGGATTAAAGTGGCACACAAAACCTTCTGTTTTAATAAAAAACAATAAATTAAAAGGCACCACTACCTGAAAAGTTAGAAATGCTAACCCTAAAGCCCGAACCATAAAGATAATGCTAAAGTACTACACCATTTAGCAGTATTTAGCAGAAGCTAATGCTAAAACGCTAACATCAATTCAATTTATATCTTCACTGGAAAGATTACAACCATTCAGCGCCATGACATTATTACCAACATATTCTACACTGCCTTTATTTATGTTTACTATGATCCACTGTTTATTTTGTTCCTGTTTGAAATAAAGTTACTGGGAAAAAAAAGAGAACATGACGAAACTGCTGCATAAACAGATTTCAAAATAAGAGCATGAATACAAACGTTTAAGAACGTATAGAATTACTAAGATGTCAACACGTCCAACTTTTTTCAACTGAAACGTCCCAAAAGATAAATTAACTTAGGAGAAGCTAAAAGCACTAAATATTTTCAAAGTGCTAAGCTAAAAGTTAGCTCTGCTACTAGCGCGTCAAATGACTACAAGAGCACATTGATGATCACTAAGAGTTTAAAGCTTAGCTGTTCTTGTTAGAGTCCGCTGAGGCTTCTGGGTAATGTAGTGCATAATGAATGAAGCCTGGTCAGAAACAGTGAGGCGTTTGAGCAGCAGCAGGTCTGGTCGTACCTGGAGGTCTGCGGCTGCCTGGACGCTACGTTGTGGAGCTTCCTCTCCTCTCCAGGAATCTGTGCCAGGAAGAACAGGTTAGTTTGTGTTCAGGCTGAATGTGAACAGAGCTGTGAGGCGAACAACAACTTTTCTGTTCAGCTCTTGATGAGCATCTCCAGATCCTCCTGCTCTTTTTAAGCTTAAGCCTTAAAGGAACAGAAACAGCTTGTTTGGTCTTCAGATATTCTAAATATCTGAGGATTTAGCAGCTTAAATCTTCCAACCGACATGGTAAATATTTGCGAAGTAGTTTCAGGTCAGCGTTAATTAAACGGATAAAGAAAAAGTAAGAGCACTCACACTTGCGTTTGCCGGACAAAGTCTGCAAAGCGCTGATCTCTGGAGCACAACTCGATTATTCTGAGACGCTCCTGGATCTCCTGCGGAGAGGTCAGAGGTCAGCGCATGGAGATCAAGTTTATGTAAGAGCCCAGTAGGAGAAGTAAAAATACTCGTCTACGTAGTAGAAACATCCTGCTGAGCTGAAAATGTCTGAGCCAAAGAAACGTCACAACATGCTGTCAGCTCGGCCTGAAGAGTCCAGATCACCGGACTAAAGTGAGACGGTGAAGCCAGAGCTCAGAGGAGAAAGTGGCCTGGTAATCAGGAGCTCCGAGCCGCTAACGCAACTAGCTTCAGGTACGCCAGAGATCCAGAAATACAACCACCTCACCTCTTTGGAGAGAGCCGTGTTCTGGCAGATGTTCTGTATTTCTTCACTGGTCAGTTCTTTAGAGCAGCACTGGTTCAGGCTGGAGTCGCAGCACTGGTGGTACTGGGGCAGGCTGTCATCGTAGCGCCGGTAGTACTGAGCAGAGACCGGGTCGCTCTCAAACATCGGGTTGAACTTGGTGGCTCGCTCCAAAGTTGGAACGCTTTCATGACGCCTAAAAGGTCACGAGATGAAATGTTTTATTTTTACGTTAAACTAAATTTGTTCCTAAAACTCAAAGATTCGGCCAACCTGAGTGGGTCCTCCGTGTCTTCACCATCATACTGCTCTCTGAGCGTTCTGGCCAGGAAGAAGATGATTCCTCCAGCCACCAACAGGAAGCCGACCACCGAGGCGAAGGCGATGCCCACCACCAGCGGCTCAGACACGTACTCCTCACAGTGCTCACCGCGGTACCACCAGTTCTCCCCGACACGACACCTGCCGCAAACAACTGGGTCGATCCTGATCCAGACCTACAGAATCCCCTCACGCAGTTCTGCTCTCGCTGTTTAATGCTAAATATTCACTAATATTCAGATGGTGCCATCTCTTATTAACATTAATTCTTTAATGCAAATATTCACTTGTATGCAGATGACGTGATATTTTATTTAACAGTTGGTAGAGATGCTAAATTCAGTTTCATCCTATTTCAGTTAAATTACAATTATAGTAATTATCATAATATGCAGGAAATATTAAGCAGAAGAAGACAGATAATTGTCTTTAAATTGTAACAAATATCATTCAGAATTCAATTAAATGTTGAAAATGTAACAAAAACTCAACCAGACGTTGGCTAACAGGAGCAGAGTGAGGGCTATTTTATGTTTACACCCTACCAGTTTATTTTCCCCTACCTGCAGATGGCGCCCTTGCCAGGAATGACGTCACATTTGCCGTCGTTGAGGCAGAAGTTGTGCTGAGCGTCACAGACGCTCTGACACGGCAGGCCGTCGATGCTTAGATATCCAGGGTCACACACACACTCTGCCTCCCCCGACCACTGGTTCACCATGCACTTGGAAAACTCGTTGCAGGCCTGGAACTTGCAGGGATCCGCCCGGTCACCTGCCAGGTAGAGCCGATGGATCAGATTGAAACAGAAACTCCACCTGAGAATGAGTCACTCTCTCTGGTGGTTCATCACAAAGTCCCTCCAGATTCTTAGACCACTTTGTTTCTTTCTGAACTAATATTTGCAGCAACCTTGGCCTGGTCTACAACGACTGATTCTTTAAGTCAAAGTTGATGCTTCCAAGGCAACGTCAACGTGTATTGCCTCTTTCTGATGATGCTGAAGTGCGATCATAGAGTTTGTTCGGTGACCCCGGCGAGCCCTGCAGCCTCTAAGTGACCTGGCAGGTTTAGCTTGTGCTTGTGCAATGGAAAACGTGTCTGCAGTGAAGATGAGAGGAGTAAACTGATTATCCAGAGTTCAGACCCCTGTGAGTCACTGTTGTAGCTCAGCTTGATTAGTCAGTGAAGAGCTCCTAACAATGGCTCAGACAGATTAAAGTGCAGTCGCTACGCAGAAACAATAAGTTATTTACTCTTCTCCCATCAGGGGCGGTAAACTCTGACATGAACCCAGCAGGGGTCTCATTACCCACATAAAAACCAGCAACGGGTCACCTAAGATCTCCTAAACTCAGATCTTAGGAGTTAATTTGTCCAACGATCCATCCAGTGACCTTTCAGACTAAACTGGTTTCTACAGTCTGTAGAGTTTTCTGGTTCTGATACAACAAGACATCTCAAATTTCAAAAGCATCCAATAAACCCATTGGTTTGGAGAAGTCATCTTTGTAGTGAAATAAACGTTTGTTCCGACGTGTTTACGATAAAAGGACATTAAAACCGGTAAACAACTTCCACCACCCAGTCATTACCTGTTAAAGTCTTATAGAGGAGGAAAACACCTTGTGTTCAGGCAGGTGGAGACAAACAAACATGATGTTGATACTGCAGTCGGTGCCACTGCTCACGTTCCTCCCAGACGGATTATCTGAGGTATTAGATCAGATCCTAAGAGGTGAAAGGGCAACCGAGATGCTGCAGTGCTGCACAAACAAGCTGAAAACCAACCAGGCGTAAGAAGAGCCAATGGTTTCTACTCCACTAGGCTCACTCTTCCTCATTTTATAAGGAATTTAGATTTAAGGGAAACCAAACCCCTGTTATTCCTCTGGACTCCTCCAGGTTTGGCTGGGTGAGGTCTTACCTGATTCAACATCCAGTGAGTACTTGTCGATGGCCAGGTTCATGGTGTGGTAGGCCGTGTTGGCAAAGTCCTCCAGAATCAGGTAGATGATGTTGGTGACCTCTTTGGGAACCGGTTTGCCAAAACGCATTCTGCTGTTTACAACAATGCTGCCGTTTCTGAAGTTCAGGATCTCCAGGTTCTGGAAGTTGTTCAGATTGGACTGAAGGTACGGGACCAGCTGTAAAGCAAAGACAGAAAGGTTACCAGAGTTCCCACAATATGAACGTATTTAATGGAATCTGGTTCTGTGAGATTCTCACCAGCTGTATGAACTGCTGCTCTAGAGATCTGTACTCTGAGGAGCTTTTGTTGAAGAGGTTGCTGGAGAATGCCATGTTGGTGACCCTCAAGCTGAAGAACACGGTCAGAGCTTTGCCCGGCCGGCCTGGTAAAGGAAAAGCTTCAAGGTCTGAACCTCGAGCTTCACTGGAGAAGCCACTGCTTTCCCCATCGGCTTCCCCAGAGCCGTACTGGAACAGGTCGATGCTCACATCGATACTCGGCATGTCAGAGAAGTCGTAGTCCATGTTGATGACAGAAGAGCTGTCGTTAACGTTGGGTTGTGAGGAAGATGGTGTTGGAAGGAGACCGCTGACTATTTCTCTGGAAGGTTCTGTTTCCACTTTCCCATGTGAAGGAGCCACTTCCTTTCCAGAATGTTCTCCTTGCTCTTCTAAAGGTTTTACTTCTCCTGCAGAAGGTGACATTTGCCCCTCTTCAGAATGTCCTTCAAGAGGTTCAACATGCACAACTGGAGACTCAGTTCCTTTTCCAGAAGGTTGAATTTTCATCTCTGGAGTTACTTTTACTTCTCTAGAAGGTTCTCCTTTTATTTCTGACAGTTCAGGTTCTACCTCTCCCACAAAATGTTCTTTTTGTTCTTCAGCAAATTCAAATTTGCCTCCTAAAGGCTCTTCTTCAGGCCTAGAGGTCTCCAGTTCCTGTCCTGAAGGTTGCACTTCCACACTTTCTCCTTTTGGAGAGTCAGGGTCTTCTCCAGCTCCCAGCGGTTCTTCCAGTGATGTAGACTCTAAATCCTCCAGAGGAGTTTGCTTTTCTCCACCAGAAGATTCACTCTTCACTGTCACAGTTTCAGTTTCTGAGGATTCTGCTTTGCTTTCAACTCCATGTGGTTTAACTGCAGCATCCTCCAGAGGGTCAGCTTTGTCTTTTGGAGGTTCTCCAGGTTTTCCCTCCACTCCAGAAGGAGGTTCTTCACGTTTAAAAGGTCCTTCTTCCTCATCCAAAGGTTTTACAACTCCCTCAGAAGGTTCATTTGTCGTTGTAGGAGGCCCTGCTTCCTCTCCTGAAGGTTCGGTTGTCCCCAAGTGTTGCTCTGAAGCACCCAGGGATCCCTGTCCAGAATCAGTCTTTTCTGTTGTTTTTGTTGAATCAGCTGCTGGTGTCGACTGGAAAACGTCTGAAGAACTGGAGCTTATGGAAACATCAGTGACCTCATCGTGGTTTTGATGCTCGTGGGGAAAGAGATCCTCATCTTCTGGCCCTGAGTCAGAGACTCGAGTGAAAGGCGACTCCTTTTCAGGGGAGAGTGCAACGCTGTGCTCCAGGGCTGAAGTTGGGACTGGAGCTGCTGTGGTTGTAGTGACAACAATGACTTCATCCACAGCCAGGTCCTGGTCTAGACCTGCAGGGGAAGGTGCTGTCATGGTGGAGTGAGTGGTTCCTAAATGCTGCTCTTCCAAAACCTCAACCTCACTGGGTGCCCTTGTTTCTGGGAGGGGCGGCTCACCCAGGACCTGAGGCTGTTCTGGGCCGCCAGCGGCGGTTTCACCGCTGAGTTCACCGACTGTGACCGCCTGCACTTCAACAAATGTAGGTAGGTCCAAAATGAGAGGAGATTCAGTCTGGGTTTTTGGTAAATCAAGCACAATAACCTCTTCACTTTTCATCTTCAGGATATCTGAGACAGTGACCCCCAGAACCTCGTCCTCCATGTTTTCAGTGGCCTCTAGATGTCTGATGCCAGAATCAGTTGGAGTCCAGGTTTTAGAGGATGTAACAGGAACTGTGAAGGTTTGAGGCCCAACCAGAGAATAGTCGTCATGGAAACCAGACGCTTCCACTGTTTGCACAGAAAGGTCCGCAGTCATGGCTGCCTCAGCTGAAGGTAGAAGAACTTGAGGTGTGGTGAAGTCTGGTGTGTCTGTGCTCAGTGGCATCACAAAGAAATCATCCAGAGAAGGTTTCTGGGTGTGAGAGTCCTCAGACATGGGGGTCGTCACCGGTAAAACATCAGCAGTTTTAGAGGTTGCTGGTTCCACAGCAGCATTATCCGTGTCCATCTCCAGGTCAGGTGGTGGTAGGACTTCATGGCTACCGACCCCGCTGTCATAAGTGATGTCAGATGTTTCTGCAGCCTCCCAAGACCAGAGATAAGAATCCTGGTAATCTCCAGAGAAACCCGATCCAGATCCATGATCAAACGTGGCCCCAGAGGGTTTTGGAAGTAAGCTGACTGCAGGGGAACCTTCAGGAACCACCGACTGGTTTTCCACCTGGTGATCATCCACAGCGCTGGGAGGCGTCGTGAGCAGGAATCCCTCACCTTCAATGTTCTCACCATCTGTGAAGCAAACTAACCCATTAACTGACTGATCTGATCGAGGAAAACAACAGAGGTTTTACAGAGAGATGTTTCTTACCATCTTTAGTTATCGGCTCCAGATCAACTGTCTTTTGGACTTTAACGGTCTGTGGAGGTGTTGTACTTTCATCGAATAAGAAGACGTCGTTTTCACTCACTTCCTCGCCGTGTGGACCTTTCCACTGGTCCCTGGTATCAAACAGGAAGTCTTCCTTCTTCAGGAAAACCTGGCTGGTATCTGGCTCATGGATCGGCGCATCGGGAGGTTTCTCCGCAGCCAGTATGTTATCCTGAAAACACCGGTCAGCCTCTACTCATTTAAAACTGTCAAAGTTTCATTTAGAAAACAGAATCTGTCTCAACATGTTCAGCTCACCATGTTGTTGTAAGCTTCATCCGGTTTACTTGTAGGTTTCACAGGAGGAACGTTCCCTGCTTCAAATACAAAAGCACTTCTGTAAAGGAGTCAATATGTTCACTAACGTCAAGCTAAGTTTGTCTGTAAAGCGCATTTCATCAACAAGGCAGTTCAATGTGCTTTACACCATGAAAACATTAGTAATCAATTATAAAACAAGCAATAAACATTAGATTTTGTCAGAGTTTGGGCCTGATCACTAGTTTCTAAATACCAAACCATTCAAGGGTACCATTTTCCAGGCTGTCCAGGCTGCCGTTGGCCAGGACTTTGTCTTTGTGCAGAGCTTCGGTGATGTAGTTACGGAAATCAGTGATGGTGTAGATGACGGTGGGCTGCTCAGCAGAGCCAACGTAGCTCCGCTCCACCTGATTATTCTGCAGCGTGATGAAGTCCAGAGTGTCGCTGGAGATCCCACCGCTGTCCACCTCCAGATCCAGAGTGATGGCGTAGTGGACCTGCACCACCAGACCCCTGATAGGACCAGAACACCGAGGATCGGCTCATTCAGCATCCAATCATCAAGGAAACGACACAAAAACATCTGAAGAAGCCATTATTTTTAGACAGTTAATTAGTCCAAAGTTGCTCTGTATGAGTGTTTGACCGGATCTGGTTATTATCTGATTAGCTTCACCATCGTGGAAGATTATTACAATTCATCTTTCCGCCCGTTTATCTTGTTTGTTAGCTCATGCTGATCAGACGTTGTTCACGCCTGAACCTGGTGACCTGCTGGACGGTCTGTGGAGACTGGGGGCGGTCTGAAGGCGCGGTGAGAGTAGAGCTGGTCACAGAGCTTTAAGGTAATCCTGTAACAGCTGCAGGTGGCCGCCGAGCGTCTTATCCCACTTAAGACCTGATTGACGATCGATAAGGACATTAAGCAGAAAGCGGAGCGGCAACAGGTGAGTAAAGATCTGGTCCAGAGGACCAGCCTGCCTTCAGCCATCAATCTGATGCCCATTTATGAACAACAGCATCAACTTGCTGTGAACTCCAGTGGATCAGACTTTTTAAATCTTACATTATCTTAAGTTTTTGAGGCTTTTCTATATTTTAGTTTCCCATCAGCCTGAAGCTCCTCTGCAGCAGGTTTACACCTCCACAGCCAGCTGGAGGGGCATTAATCAGTGTTTCTGCCAGAAAGGGGCCAGGGGTTAAGTCACCCATAAAGCCTGACAAGACGTCAGGGTAGACGCCAACTAATCCTTCAGCAGGAGTGAAACAACTCTCCTCTCCTCAACTTCTAGTTGTGGAGAGGAGAGAGAGCCCTTCAGAGGCAGCAGGGCTACAGGTTATGGATTAGTCCAGCTGCACAGAGCAATAATGAACCAATGTTTGGGAGGCCCAGACAGAATGAAGACAAACTTACCGCTGCAGGTCCTTCTGAGGCCTGAAAACACAAACCGAAACAGAAATGAGCCGACAGAAACCAGGAAGAATGTGAAAAAATCCTTAAAGATGACAGAGAAACTTAGCTTTTTGTTCAGCTTGCTTTTAAATCCAAAGTTTACTACTTATAAATGAAGGTTCCTAAGGTCAGCTGTAATCTAAGTCAATTAAACTGTACCTGAATTCAATTATGTCCAGGCTCTTGAAGCCTGGCAGCCTGTCGAAGGCGTCTTCAACCTGTCAGAGGAGGCAGAAGTTAAATCCTGCTGCTGTTCGGACCAGAACCAGAGAACCAGCCAGTTACTCCAGAGGTGACCGTCTATAAAGGTCAGTTACATGTTCATCACTTCCTGGTCTACTCTGATTTTAAAGCTTTTTCTAAATGAATCGTTAGCATGTCATAGTTCAAAGGTCGTCATTCAAACACAGACTGAAGAAGCCTTAGAGGATGGAAGGTGAAACATGTTCAGGAACCAGGAAATGAAGTCAGTTTTTCTCATTCCCTTCCAGGATGTTTGTCTCAGCACATCTGGACTGTTTGGGATCATTTAAAGAGCAACAACAAAAGAGTCTCAGTGGAGGAAGGAAAGCTAAAGGTCTTCCTAATCGCCAACAATAAAGACCGACACTTTAGTTTTAATGAGTGAACTCTGCAGCTCAGACCTTTTATTCAGAGTTTAGTGGCCTGTGGCTGCCCTTCTCTTCTTCTGCTGATTCTATTAGTGCAGTTATCCACTTCATATTCCCTCATTAAAGATCCTGACCATGACATTCAAACCATAAACTGCTTTCCCGCGTCACTGACATGGAGCGAGGCCCATAAACCTCCCAGTGGAGCAGGAACACACCGTCGCTCCGCTCTGCTTTCCTGGCAGCGCTGCTTTTTCCACCGGCTCGAGGTGAGTCACTGCTCGTATACCGTATGTTCTCCGCAGCCTGCGCGGCTCGTATAGCTGCTCTCTGGCAGCCGCAGCAAGCTGAGCTGTAATGCATAAAGATACTTAAAGCGTGAAAGTCAGGCGAGGCCTTTAAACCAGAGCCAAAGTCCTGAGTCTGCAGTTTGGAAGAAACCACAAGCAAGTCAGTTTGGTTCTGAGTGAGTGTTGTGGACGTCATTGAGGGAGAAAGACTCAAAACAAGAAGATGGTAACAACACAGGAATCATATTCAGTAGGTGCCGATGAAACCATGAGGAGAAAACAGCTGATGGGGGAGAAAGACGGCTTTCTGAAAAAGGCCTGTGTAAGTAAGTTTGCTCTCAGTGGATTCATTGACCTTTGACCCGTACAGCAGTAAGTACACTTCTGGTATAGATTGGACAGATGCTCACCTTGCGTTTGAACTGCTTGGCCAGCTGCTGGTACTGGAAGCTGCTCGGGTCTCTCAGAGCGTTGCTGTAGGTTTCTCCCTTCAGTTTGATCCGCTGCTCCACCACATACTCCTTCAGGGGTCGCAGGGGTCGCAGCAGCGTGTCGTCTATCTCATTACCAATCTGAAAACACAAAATATGCCCAGATGCTGATCTGATGATGGTGTAAACACTTTAACCAATCATTATGAAATATTCTACATCTGCTTACCGAGTTATCCTCTTCTTCTTCCTCCACAAAGTCATTGTTCCCCAAAAAGATGTCTTGTTCTATGTATGGTCGGACTGGCACATCCGGAAAGTTTCCATTGTTGGTTTCCACTACATACTTAGGAGAGTGTGTTGTGGACCGAGTGGTTGCCTCCTCGGTAGGTCCCACTGTTGGTGTTCCTAGTGTAGTTACACCTGGAGCTTCGTTGGCTGGTGGGAGAACCATTAGGGTACCGTTCTCTCTTGGCAAAACCTTTTCTTCAGAGGGAACTTTCTCAGGGACAACAGTCTCCATCGTTTCCTCAGCGACGGCAGTCTTGGTTGCTTCTTCAGGGACGACAGTCTCGACCGTTTCTTCAGGAAGGACAGTCTTGGTTGTTTCCTCAGGGATGATAGTCTCGGTTGGTTCCTCAGGGATGATAGTTTCGACTGTATCCTTAGGACGGACAGTCTCGACCATTTCCTCAGGAAGGATAGTCTCGACCGTTTCCTCAGGGACGACAGTCTCGACCGTTTCCTCGGGGACGACAGTCTCGGTTGTTTCCTCGGGGACAGCAGTCTCGGTTGTTTCCTCGGGGACAGCAGTCTCGGTTGTTTCCTCGGGGACGACAGTCTCGACCGTTTCCTCAGGGACGACAGTCTCGACCGTTTCCTCAGGGACGACAGTCTCGACCGTTTCCTCAGGGACGACAGTCTCGACCGTTTC
>CAEGAE010081606.1:0-22266 GCA_903067095.1 Girardinus metallicus | reverse complement strand
CTATGTGAACTAGAGCAAACCACAAACTGAACTTTTTGTGGCTTTCTTTCTTTAATGGCTATCTTCTTGCCACTAGTTCATCAAGGCTAGATTTGCAAAGTGTCTTAATAGTTGTCCAAGATCACTTATTTAAATATGTTTTCTTTTGCTGAGTGTTATTATGTCTATTTATCCATCTGTGACACTTGTTAAAATGTTGTTTTCTCTTCTATTACTAAATTATTTTCTCTCTCCCTTGTTAATTTTGTTTTTAAATGTTTGAGCTTTGGATGTGATATCCAAAGCTGCTGTCCTTTCTTAAATGAAACTTCATAATTCAGTTAATTAGTATACTATGTCTCAGTTAACAATGCCTTTTAATCTTAAAAGCAACAATGGTATGGTAACAGAGAGCATACACCTATCGCTTCTGTATTTTTATTTTTTATTTATTTTTTTTTTACGTGCCAACCCCGCTTATTTCGGTGCGCCGCCAAGTACGCCGGTGTGTAAATGGTGGAGAGCCCGCAGAAACAAAAAGGCGTCTTGATCCTGTTGTTTACGCCACAAAAGTCAAGTCGGGACATGCATCTTCGTAAGCCACTTTTCCTGTCCTTCCCATTTGATTAAATCTGAAGCCGAGTGAAGTAATGCACGCGCTCGAGGGATCTATAAATAAAAAAGAAAGAAAGAAAACAGCGGAGTTCTTAATAAATGCGTCTCCGCAGTTTACTGATCAAAACTAGGCTGAGGTTACTCTAAATCTCGGCCTGCATGGACGAGCACGCTTGTCGGCACATACGGTGGGCCTCTTTCGTCGTGTGGACAGCTGGGACCCTTGCTGACATAGCAGTGGCCGGTCAGTGGACCCAGGCAGCCTCACTCGGACAATAGCGATCTGTGTCCGGCTGCGTCTGACGTCACAAACAGAGACCGATACTACTCTGTGTCTAAAACTGGATCAGAACAGATGATATTCCTGCTGACACAGCTAAAATATTTTTTGAAGCTATTAATCTTTTGCACACTTCTCGATATTTGTAACTCGTGTTTTGTGTCACTGCAGATGACAATTTAATGATTCTGAGGTCTTGCGGATATTAGCTGCTTTATCTCTGATAACTTCTCCCGCCGATCTGTCGGTCAGTGAAATAGATAAATGGCTTCCTCGGAGGACATTAAATTATTAATTTCCTGAATCACTGACTGTGTTATCGGGCACTTCTTCTCATTCTGCTCCTCTTTCGTTCCTGTAGCTATAAGCTGCAATTACAGGATTTCGGGGAATGTTTCTACCAGCTATCTATACTGAATTTTTCAGCAATCTCCTTTGCTAAGTAGTTGAAGATGGGATTGGCAGAGTTAGTTGTCCCTTAAATATTGTATTTTTATGTGAAAAAGTTCACGTTTGGTCTTATCTCACGAGAGCACAATGAAACGTGTGCTTCATAAAACACGCTTTTCAAATAAAAGTGTGTTTTTAACAGAAATATGTTAAAACGACTAAGACTTTATCATCAACTTCACAATTACCGTGCTTGTTCTCACATAAAATCACAGTGAAATAATATATGATTTTAATCAAATGTAACATTTGAGGGCTTTCCCACACAAACACCTAATTTTTCAAAAATCTTTTTACAAGCCATTTCGTGTTTCTTTCCACTCAGTATTGGGGAAACGATGAAAAACGTCTCGATCCATCTCAAGGCTTTTGAAACTTTTGCTCAGCAGGTTATCATCAGGCTATCAGCACAAAATGGACTCGTGTGTTCCACAAACGCCAAAGGAAGCGTTTCAGCATCCGGAGGCATGAGCAGTTTGTTTGCAGCCTCGAACACAGCGTCACTGCTGTGGTGATATTGTTGAAACACAAATGAGATAGCGGTGCAACTAAGGCAATATTTTTTTTCTATGTAAGCCCTCTCTCCCTTGCTCCCTCTATCCTCATACACACAACATTGGGGTTTCTAATCTAGTTTCTAATTCTAAATTCTTGCTATATCTCTAAATACTTGCACATGCAATTGTAAGGGAATTCTACCATAGTGTCAGAACAGATGACCTTTATAAAGCCAATTGAGAAAAGGATGACTAAATTATTCTGCTTTTAGAATTGTTAATGTGGCATTTGTGTAATTTGGAACATTTCTAATTATGTTTTACTGTTCTAATGACATTAGACCTTGTAGTTCTGTAGTTTTTGAGGGTCCATAAACCTCTGATTCCTCATCCTGCAGCATTATTTTTGAGAACTAAATGGCGCTGATTCGGAGAGAAAAACCTTGAGACATTTAGTTGACTTGTGGCCTTTCTGAAAAGCTCTGGGAGCATATGGAGAGCTCACAGATGGCATGTGGAGATTTTTTTTAAAGGTTAATGTGTCCATGTCCTCGCAGAAATTATTCTGACATGGGGAAAAATGCCAGCAACTGAAACATTTCTAATAGTTCTTACAAAACATTTGATTAAGTCGATGCGTTAACCTAAGTCATTACCTTGTTATTTCTGTATTATTTTTACAGAAGTAAAATTCATAAAACCTTTCGGAGAGGCAGTAAAACGGTTTGTACCATTCACCAGAGCCAGAAGCAAGCATACCCATATTGCTTGGCTGGTTTGATGCAGCAATTGATTGTTTTCTGTTGAACTGGGTACAGTGAGACTTTTATGACCCAGGCTTTTCATTAAAGCACAACCAGGTGCGAGAAATAGAACTGTAACATGAGCTGCTGCCGCGGGGATGTACGAGATGTATGGAAGAAGCAATGAAGCTCTAAAACCCAACCATCATTTTCTGATGACACAAGTACAACACTGACCTCTAGTGTTTAAACTCATGCAATGACAACCTGCTAAATGAATAGCTGTTATCTGATGTGACCATTTGATGGCGCTCCGTGCCAACAATGATAAGGACTGATACCAATGTGATATGGTACATCAACACTTGACAGATTAATTACTCACAGACTGAAGTTTTTAACCCTTTATTCTGTTTATTATGATACTTTTACATTTACAGCCACTGAAAATACAATATTTAAAACTAGAATATTACATCAGAGCAATAAAAAAACCAACACAAAATGTAGGTTTGATTAGAAGTATATTTCATAATGATAATTGTTGCAACATCTTAAGAGATTTGTCAGTAAGTTAAAGTTTGAGTAAAACCAGCTCTCTAAATGGACAATGCCTGTAGACCAGCGAACTAGTGACAACGTGGCTTGAAGTGTTAGTTCAGACTTTTCTGAGGTACAACTGGGTGAAGTTTATGAATTGATAATACATCCTATAAAATGGTGGATGTGAAGAAGCTAGTAAAATGAGAAACCTTAGCACCGGAACATATCTACAATGCCTCAACACTATTGATGCTAAATACATAAATTGACTTTGTTTCTGGCAGAGCTAGAGAACACTGGTGAGCTAAATCTGACCTGCAGATTGATACAGCTTCAGCTTGAAGCAAAGATGTTGACCTGCTGGAGGAAACGGCACCAAACGTGTGAGATTGTGGATCGTTAATATCTGTTATGCTTGTTGTATTGAGCTGATATAAACATTTTCATTTTGAGTTGATTTAAAAACCTAAAGTCGGCTTAAACACACGATATATCTGACTAGTTGTTATTCAGTCAGCACTCTGAGGATCTATTTAATTTCTGAAAATTCCTCAATGATATGACAACTGAGGGAACGTTCACTGGTGATGTTTTGGAGAGGCCATGTCAAAGTGCTGAGCTTGGCCTCATAGAAAACCTGTGAACAGAAACAGTGTGTCTGAGTAAGGTAGCCTACAAACCAGGTTCAGTCACATTAATTCTGTTTGGAGAAATGCAACAAATTTTTGAGCAATTTATTGTGAAATAATATATTAAAACATTTGATTCAAGTAATACAAGAGACAAAATTGTCATCATTTTCATGATGGGCTGGCACTCAACACACATCTGTCAATTTTGAAATGTCTCTCTCCTCTGTCCCACACCTTTCCTGTTAGCCATAGCATAATCGACATTACAGGAATCATTAATGAAGCTTTGTGTCTATGCTCGCCATATCTGATGTTTATGGAGCAGAAGGAAATTAAACAGAAACTCACACAGACATGTGTGTTGGTGAAAGTCCCATCCCCCATCATCCATAGCTCAGCCTGATTCCTGTAGACTCTGTAGCCTTGACCGTTATATCCATCCCTTATAGAATACGGGAACATATAAACATGACAGATATTGAGGCGTTTGCATCTGTAACTGGAAGTCCAGAGTGATGACGATGACGCTTCTTCCTAGACATCCGTCCATTCCTCTGGGCCCTTTATTTTAAGAAACCATCACTTGCTGTGGTACTTTATTGAAAATGTGCAGAAATAAGGAATAAGGAAATAATTACGTGGCTTCATCTAATGGCTTTACAACAGCACTTAGAGATATAGGACTCTATGCTTGAGCTACAACCCTCAGTAGTCCTGTTTTCTCACAATCTGTTTACAGGAGAGGAATCCTTTTAAAATCAGCCATCCTCTTTGTGTCTCCCTCCTAAGTGAACATTCTGGCGCTGCCTCCCTAGTCTGTAGCTGGTGCTATACCCTTTATTAGTTTAACCATTCAGAGGGGCTTGCAGCTGGAAACTTTGCCGCTGATGCATATGAAAGAAACAAGTGGATCAGGACAGTAAGGTGGTGTAGTAATTGTGAGGAAAATGGGGCGAGGGACCCAAAATAAAGACCCCTGGTAAAGTGCAAGTCTGTAGAAGACCCCTTGGTGTGCAGAGCAATCTTAGCAGATTGGTCCCCATGCTTATGCTAAAAACATCACTCCCCCCCTTCTTCCTCCTCTGGGCCCTCGGGTCACCCAGTGAGCATGCTCATGCACAGGTCTCTCCATGACAAAGGCAGACTGAATGTCCCTTTCCTAATAAATCATGAGGACATTAACAAATATGTGCCTTGTGAAGAAAAGAGCCCAACAGCTCCCTTCCCCATGGGGATCTTATCTCTGATAGCATACAGCTTTGATTAAGAGGGACAATAACATGGTAATGGCTGAATGTTCTCCCCTGTGGTCTGGATATGTCAGAATAAATTAATCAGTTTTTATTTATTTGAAAATTATTTAAATATAAATATTTGAAGTTTGGAAAAACCAGAGCCCAAAATGTTAACTTAAAATGGACCTGGAAGTTTGGGGACATTATTCAATTTTAACAGATGGTTCAGGTTTTCTGAAGGGAAGATGAAAAGTTGTGAGCTGTTAATATATTACATTCTTGGTGTTCTCATCAAGTATGAATCTGGATTAGTTGCTCTCAAATATTGAATTTCAAAGAGAATCTGAGAGGGGCCAATATCACGTGGTCTTAAAGGAACTGCCATTTCAAAAACATCCCAGCAGTTTTATCTCTTACTGCTGAGTGGATTTGTTAGCAAAGCTGCATTGTAAGCCACTTTTTTTGGTAGCTATTTTTATGTTGTAAGGCAGGCTCCTGAACAACAGAGAAAGTGGACAGCTGTTCCCCCAATTTCTAAAAGTGAAGGCGAAAGATCACATTTTTGCACCTCCATTTTTTTAACCACCCAAAACTCATCTGTCCACTCAGAGAATATTCAGTTATTTCTCACCAGACTTTGTAAAATAGCAAGCAAAAATATGCTGTTTTTTTTCCATGTTTGGACTGATTGCTTAGTGTGGAGCACAATTTGATGCCCATGCGCAACAAGCAATTTTACTAAGTTATGGGCTTGAATCTTGAATTAGAGTTGTTTATGAAACATAATCATTTATGAATTTAATTAATGTTTTGATTGTTGATTCTGTTGCATGACTTTGTTTTTATGTTTATGATGTAAAGCACTTTGAAATGCCTTGTTGCTGAAATGTGCTATACAAATAAAATTTGATTTGATTTGAATTTTAGCTAAAAAATTGTTTTGACAATAACAGCCGCTGTACTTTTTAACTGTGTGACGCTAAACTGCAACTGAAAGATACAAAGCTAAAGTAACTACTCTAAGCCTGTTATGTTTCATCCCTTCACTTAAAAAAAAACCAAAACAAAACAAAAAAAACATTTTTAGCTCATTATGGTTGGCTCCTGAAAAAAAAAAAAAACAACAAAAAAAAGACAGCAATGGCTTCTGAAAAGTTTTTTTTTTCCAATGTTTCAATGCTACAACTTCTTCTTTAAATAATAAAATAAAGTAATTATGTCGTGATATTCTAATATTTTAGAATGTAGCTGTAAAAACAGGCAGAGACAGTTCAAAGTCTAATTTTTGTTTCTTTAACTTTTAAATTATTCAAGTGTGAGTACACCCTCCCAAACTGAGATTTACATATAGCAACTTATTTCTGAAGACATAGGCGGCTTTTAGCAGTTAGCTCATAATGTCCATCATTGTAGAGTGTAGATCAGAGCTCCAGGAGAGTCAGTAGAGACCCTCAGTTTACTGTAAACAGTTTCTCTAAAGCAAATGGAAACGGACCATAGCTTCGGGGCTTTTGTCCTCCTTCAGAAGCATCCACATAGCACTCAGTGTTAAAGAAGGGACTGACAAACATTTCATATTCATGGGAGACAATTACCTCCATATGAATGAAATAATTGCCCTTTAAAGGACTTAAGCTGCAAACTGAAGTATGTGTGTGTTTTCAGGCCCTTAGGCCACAAAGGTACTGCCTTAGCATCTGTTCAGAGGAAAGCCATTTTAGCTTAAAAATGCCAGTTCCTCTGAACACCTGAAATGACTTTCAAGCATTTTGTATTTTGGGGACATCTGAGAGGAGAGTGCAGACTTTTCCTCTGCGTCAGATTTGTTCAGAAGTCAGGACTTTTTACCTCTTTTGATAATATACAGAACACCAAGTCCTAGGTCTTCAGAGGCCAAAGGGTGCTGGATCGTGTGCCTTCTTAACCCCTGAAGAGGATGATTCTGCTGAGCTCATCCCACTAATTACCCCACCACCACACTGTAAAAGGACCACTCCTGCTAATCAGCCTAAGCTGGAAACAAGGCTGGACAGAAAAACAGAGGGAGACATGGATGAATCAGGGATGAAAGGAAGGGCAGCCTTTCAGTGGAAATAATTAGCTCGAGCTGAAAGCTTTGCTGGTTTGACAGCTTGGACATTTTTCTGAAACATCTTTCACAATGCAAAAACCTTGCACCTTCTTGGCAAACTTTCATTAAGAACATCACATGACTCACAAATCTAGGCTTTTTATACTCCAAATAGTTCCAACTCTACCTACTGCTGCATATCAGAGGTGACAACCAAGGGTCACCAGGAAAATATTGTGGGTTCTGTATATGCAAGTGTATTTTCTTATTTGAATTCATTTTCATATAATATCAGTAATATTTTCAGAGGAAGTCTCCTTAAAGAGCAGAAGAAGCAGTGTTGGATAACTTATTAATATGGTTTAGCTTTGTAAATGTTATCACGTTTGGTCAAAGACACAGACAAAATTCCCAGCACTAAACAAAAGCCTTTACTGGATTTCTTAATGCAAGTGAAAACTCAAAGCACAGAAAAATATACAGGTCCAGAAATACCATCTTTGGTCAGTGGCTCAAGGAAAGGTGAAACAAAATGTTTTGTCTGACAAAATTCTTTAGCTTCATGAAAGTTAGATCCTCAAAACATCCCCCAACAAACAATAGTGCCACATTTATTCACACTATTGAACATTTTTTTAAAATAGATGTAACAAAACCCTGCAGTAAATGGGTTTTCTCTTTTTGTTTATTTGACTGAGGAATTGAAAAAGTGTAAAGATGCTTGCCATGAGTTCCTCACAATAAAGCAGAAATTAAATAATGGTCTGCACAATACATAGAACTAGCCTTTAAATATCTAGAATTGTAGAAACATAAAAGTCATGAATTTCATAGTTTTTATTTCTTTATTATTTCTGTAACCACACACACTCTTGCTCATCTCCCCCGTAGACAGCTGCTGACAGAGCGGTGCCCTCTGCTCCTGATGCACAGCTCAAACACACACACACACACACAGGAGTGGTGTTAATTACTGCAACACTCCCTTTGTCCTCACCGTAATCCCCAACATCTCATTGTTGGTCACACGTGGCAGCTCCTTCATTATTCTCATCCTCCTCGCCCCCTATAAACCACCCCTAAACCTCTCCGAGAAGCAGCAAGGAGCAAAAGTGTGCTGCACCACAAAAGAGGATGAGAGAGGGGTGCAATTAGCCCCCGGTGACAGCGAGGCCTGACGTGGGCCAGGAAGTGCTGCTCACAATGGGACGAAGTTTTAAACAAGACTTCAATGCAAACAGAGGAGTGTGCTGCTTTGTGTCCAGCGCTGGTCTAATCACAGGCCTTTTTGTGACCAAGAAACAAGTGGTGATTCGTTTTACTTATTAGCCAACCATTAATTGGGGCGAGTTACTGTGGAGGCATCGGGGGAGATTGTGTTATACAAGCTGGATGAAAAAAGAAATCATCAGCACCGTGAGCCTTTAATTGAATCCCTTGCTAGTCATTCAGAGATTGCTCTGTCAATGATTACACAGAGATCAATGAACACTGGGCAATTAGGATCTGGGATAAAATGAGCACAAAGTGATTTATTTTTTTACTGCAAAGTGCTCTGAGAACAGGCCTTGCAAACTCGTATCTCTCCTAAAAGCTCAACAACGCTCACTCACATGGTAACGTTTGGTCTGCCGGCCTCCTGGACAGGTTTCCACCTCTGCTGCGTCTCTTCTACAGATCCCCACATCAATGATCGGCTGCCTTAAATCCACCCACTGTGGCTGCTCTGCATCGATCCGGTGATCTGGCCATCAGATAAGCCAACAGATCTATGAAGGAGTCCTGCAGTAATTGAGTTGCTCCGTCAGTGTTGGAGTGTCCTCCAGTTCAAAACACACACACACATATATTAAAACCTACCCAAAGCATGCTCCACTCCAGGATTCTTGGCATCTCAGTGTTACTTTTTTGTGTGCTTTTCTCACCCTGGGAAATGTCCTCCCTGTGCTAATTAGGAGCTGTGAGGCAGGTTGTGATTGTGGTTGTCTGTTTGCGTCCCACAGGGGGATCAGCATTCAGAGTGTCCACTGCACTGTATGATTAGAGAGAGCAGAGATGGAAGGGAAGCTTGTCCTGAGACAGACGCAGTTGACACAAACATAAGTAGTAAAACCCTTAACATGTGCATAAAGAACATGCATAGATTACTGTCTGAAACAGAAGATATTAATCCTGCCATGAATGATGCATCACTACCCGAGTAAGTAGACAACAAACAGCGATGCAGACTCAGTTTTCCAATAAATGTGATTGATCACAGTTTAACAGCAAGTTAAAAAAATATTTATGTCTGTGCAAATGGCCAGATTTGTTTAAATAGCTTTTACCCCTTAATAAATGAAAAATTAGTTTTTGGATGTTCAATAAAATTTGTTTGAGCTCAAAAAAAAAAAAATAAAATAAAATAATAATAATAATAATAATAATAATAATAAATAATAATAATAATAAAAAATGGTAAAGAGAAATGTTTTTTTCATGCCACTGCAGATTTTGAAATGCATGCATCCGACTGATTGCTAAACATTTGTAAAGCTACAGTCACACTTTAAGCACATCTCTGTTTTGACTTCAAGGAAGATTATAACTTAGTTATTCAAGCAAGACTGATTGGTCAGTGAGGATACATATGGATAAACCCAGGAGGATATTTCCACTGTGACCCAGAGTGATACTAACAGTATCCGTCAGCTGCCTCACCACAGCAACCACACAGGTCATACAGATGATCTCACTCATACACACCTTCTCCAGATCTATGCTCTTCATTCGGGCCAAAGATGGGTTACAGGACAATAATAGTCACAATTAATGGACACTCAATATGGAAGCCTGCTTCATTAGATGTGTGCTGCATGAGCTGAAAGGCCAGTCTAATGGTCAGGTTCAAGGCTAATGGGCCACAGGGGAGAAAAGGACACCTGAGAGAAGAGGTCCGCTTGTACATTATGCAAACCCGTGTATTAGAGATGAAAGATCGTCTTTCTGGGCCACAAAATGCAGCTTTACAGAGGCCAATAACAAAAAAAAAAAAAAGTCAAACTATTTTGTAGACTGCCGAGTGGTATTGAGTTATGAGATTTATCTGATAAAACTATAAAGTTCTGCAATATCATTAGATGACAGAATAGTAAAGGTATTTGTTTTAATCATTAAGTTCCAAGATATGCATACAGTCGTTTTAAGCTTGGTAAAAGATGAAACATTTACTGTTACTCAATATGTACGTGAAAACGACAGACAAAAACTTAAATTTTGAAGTTTTTGTCTGACTGACAATTATTAACCATAATAATTAGTTATTATGGTTAATAATTTAACATTATTTACCAGGTTAAATTATTAACACGGTTAATAATTTAAATGTTCAATTCTGTGAAAGCATCTTAAAATGTTATTTTATAGCTTCACTCAAAAACTATTTTCTCAGTGTTTTTAGTTGAGCTACCAAAGCTGGGTGAATTGATGCGAATACCGAAAATCTTTAGCAAATTATTCCAATCATAGTCTTCATCTGATGTCACATGGCTAATAACTGATGAAAAACTGTCCAGTTTGAGGTATGGTGGAGTGTAGGTCATGTCGTGCATCTGTCTCTCCCAAAGGCCCAGGGAACTTTGATCGACTTCACGGCAAATGAATCATTTTAAATCACTGGACAAAGTAAAAAAGAAATATGGTGGATTTTGACACTAAAAGGAAAATAAGTCTGAGGACTGAGATGGCAGTGGTCGTATGTTTTGGGTTATTCTGCTGAAGATACAATAATGATCCAAGCCTTAAGAGCTGAAAAGAAGAGCGCATCTGAAGACCCACGACTCTAGAAGATTGAGAAAAACTGTGAAAATATCCCTCCTCCAACATTGTGAGAAGATGAACTGCTGATGAAGAACTTATTTTACACATCTTTACCAGGGGGTGAAAATAAATGTGGCCAGCAGTCCCCATTAAGATAAATGAAATGAAATAAATCCAAGGAAACTAAAAGAGCTTGTAATTTCTGTTTGACACGGTACTTCTGTTTTGACAGGGAAAATATTGAGGAAGATGATGGTGGCGGTGACCTTCCTCGACTGTTTGCGTTACTGCAAGCGAGGGTGGTGTTGGGTGGGTTCTTTATCTTGTTTATGTGTTTATGTGTTGGCCTTCTTAGAGCAGGATGAATTGCCCGTTTTCAGGCTGCTGTATTTCAGCAGCTGATTAACTCAGACCAGATTAATGCGAGAGCGATGCAAGGCAAAAAGAGAAAGACAGAGTGATGACTGTAACCATGTCATCCCTCAACCACTGTCTTCATAAATCTGTACTTTATAAATGGAGCGCTCGGGTTCTCTATCTTACACTGAGGTGAACAGTGTAGACCCCTGGCTCCTCTCCTCTCTTCCTCATCTTCACGTTCCCTCTTCCTTTAATTACCGTGTTCATGCTTGGCGGGCACCGAGGACTTGATTAAGCCTGCCGTGTGCAGTTCCAGTCTCTACCCTGCTGATGAATGAGTCCAAAGCTTATTAACTTACTTGTTGAGATCAATAAGGCGCTGGGCCCGAACGTTGCAAGGACAGAGGAGGAAACTGCTGTGCTGCTGGCCTCCATCCTGGCAGCTGGATGGAAATCAACACAGATGATGATTAGAGTGTGTGACTAATGCTAGATGGGGATTTGCTGAATAGTCCCCAGTTACAGAGACAAGAGAGTATTTTTTTAGCTGTGCAAGCCAAGTTTACTTAAAAGCAACTTGAGATTAAGTTCATAAACATTCACAGGCATTTTTAATCCCAAGTTTCTCTAATTATGTTTATTTGCCAAAAAACTACAGAAAGAAGAGCAAAAACTCTCATCTATGCCGTCACCATTATTTCCAGAGTCGAGACCCAAATGTGTACATTTTGCAAACTTTTTTTATTCTAATAATTAATCTTCTTGAATAGGAATTAGAAAATTCACATGAACATTCAGCCTTTACCTTCAGGAGCAATTTGGTTCCCTATGCATGTACCTGTAGTGCAGTCCAAACCAGAAGTCGACAGCTTTCATAATCAAGAACCATTTTTCTTGTTGCACTTTTTAAATAAAATTCACCTAAAGCTCCAAACCTTCTTTGACAAATGAAAAAAAATTAGTTATACAAATAAAGTCAAAAGAATCACATATTTTAGGTTTTAGAACAACAAAAAAAATTTTTCACAAAGACAATGTTTCTTTACTCTAATGACAGAAAAAAATACAAAAATTTCTTTCACTGCTTTTTTGTCATTGAGCCATTTGCCACTTCAAGATGGCGGCCCCTCATCTATGCCATCACCATCATTTCCAACCCCAAAGCAAAGAAGCAGAAAATCTGATCACTTGGAAGTCAAAGGGAGAGAAGCTGTTTGAGTCAACAAATGTACGAGTTCAGACTGAATGCAACTGCACTGTCCTGGCTATCCAAGTCACTATTTCAGTCAAAACAAGCAGAATACCTTAGAACATGTGCCATTTTTAAGTGGAGAATATGGATGGAAACCATGTGCAAATTATGAGCACAGTCCTGGAAAAGTACGTTTGATTTCCTTTTCTATTCCATTCTGGATAGGTATAAAATTAGATTCCAGATTTTATTTCTAATTCTGTAATCACTGTGGCAAAAAGTAATAAAAAGCCCATTTTCAAATCTACTTTTTCTACATTTTCTACCTTATGTGTTTTTAAAAGGGAGAGGGGGGTGGGGGGGCATTAATGAACCTGGTTTTATAATGCAAGCCTTTATGAGCTACTAAAGCTGGTCTGGACGGCACTTAAGCACTTCTGCCTCCTCGGTGTTGGATGCTGTTGGAGTATGCGTGTGTGCAGTGGGGCTGGGCTGGTCTGCTGGGAAGAGCCCTCAAAGTTGATGTGTGTCCCATTAACATGACTGTGTGCTGGCTCTGTTTCAGCTACAGCTGGAGCTGCCACAGCAAATACGGCAGGAGAGCAAAGTCGAAAAGGCCGGAGACCCGATTCTAAAATAGGGTGAGGATGGGCGCTAATGTCATGCTTCTGTGAATGTTTAGGCACTAGTTGGTTTTCATTGTGTGAACTCCTGTGGATGCAATCACTGATTTTCTTGATTTGCATTACTTGATTAAATTAAGACATAGTTTTGCTGTATACAAACCTAAAATCTGTCTGGACTCAGAGATGCTGGAACTTCAGATGCTCCATTTTAGCCTCTCTTAGCATGCACTCCAAACAGCATCCAGCACCCAAGGAGGCATGCTTATTTCAAGAATCGAGGTGGCACATAAGAATGCTACCAAATAGAAGAGTATGCAAATAATGCAGTGATATTTATTTCAAGCCGTTATGAAAATATTTAACAGTACTTGGATGACAGATTAGTCTCTCACCTAAAGTTTTATGGGTATTAAGATCGAATTCAAGCCTAAAATTAGACTAGAGTTGTCTAATTTCAAGAATAACTGGGAATAGAAAGTGACAATTTTTGGAATTTCAGTGAGTTAGCTAATTTCTTGTTAAATATTTGTTGTGGTAAAGTGCACGGGAGGTTGGATCATGCCATGGTATCTGTTACTGAAGCCATTTCTATAAATAAATGAAATGTTTATGTAGTGGAAGGATTTTCAAGTGTGGCTTTTTTTTTTGCTTCATAAGCCTGATTTTTACACTCAACATCAAAGAATGTTAACATAAGGGTTGAAATGATGCTGAATACCCACAAAATAGCAAATTTGGCATTGAAAAGCTTAAATTTAGTGAAACACTCCAGTGGTATAAAAATGACATTACTGTTCCTTGCACCAGGCACCAACTTCTTAAAGAATGCATAAGAAAAACTGGAAAACTTGTGACTTCTCTCCTTTTGTAATGCCATCCAGGGCAACCGCTTGCATGGCTCAAATTACAAACTGTCACTAAATTTAAAAAAAGAACAACAAAACTTTTAAATGTACGTTTTAAAAATAATATCACCACTTCATGTGCATCAGCATTTCTGGTTCATGATTTGGCCAAATAAAAAGCATGCTGCAGCCTGTTGTAGCCATCTTGAAAAATATTAGACATGTGAAATTATTTTGTGTTGCAACAGCATAGCTGGATCTCTAGAATAATGCACGTTTGACTCGATGCATCCTTCACAAATCACTTAAGGCAAGATTAGTGAAAAAGGTTCATGCTGCAATGCAATGCTTAACCTCATCAGGCACTATGATCCCATCAGAAACAAAGTCTGGAGTTAAATTCTTGCTGCCTCTGCAGTTTTCCTCTCATTAAAAGCACTTTGTCAAAGACGTTGACCTACTCGTCTTGTAATCTGAGCCATTTTCTGTGACTTCTATTACACATGCCAATAATGGCCTGAGATGTATTGTTTGTGTCTCATTGTTTTGTTTCAGTCCAAGTGAAAAAACTGATCTATTTTGCCAAACATTAATTATGGAAATGTCTTGCTATGAAGGAATGGCTGGTGCCTCAATAAGGACTTTTTGCCCCCCCCCCCCCGCCTCCCTAATTAATTGTTCTGGTGTTACCGGATGAATCAATGACCATCAGGAGATTGTCTGTGGCCAAGATGAATCTCATGTGTTGGGGATTGTTAGAAAAGCATAAACAGATCAATGGAGCTCCACTTTATAGCTTAGCCATAGCTTGGATATCCGTTCTGACTGATGTGTGGGGCCGATGGTCCGCCCTGAAACCAGAGCTGTAACACAAACCCATTTAGCATATGGCATTTTTTTAACCACAGAGAGGTAAACACAGTGGGGAGGCCAGGAGAGTAGTAAAAACACACTGTTTGTGACAAATTTTCCTGTGGACTCACACACAGGGTGGACACACACAGAGCACATTGGACAACAAGAAGAAGATGACATTTTGCTCAATTATGACTAGTCTCTTAAAATTAGCTTTTTTTTGGTCTCTGATAGTTAAACAGCAACTACTCCAAGTCACATTCTTCTTTCTCCAAACCCAGGATTTCTCTTCACTGTCTGGGTTACCTGATGCATTGAAATCTGCAAGAGACACTGAGGGATGTTGATATCAGCTGTCAAACCTTTAACCCTAATGGGGCTTCTTTTTTTCCAAAGAAACAATCTTAACAGATCAATAAATCCCCCTGGAATCAGATTACAAAGAGGGTCTATGACCACATGAGAAGTAGAATGGACACAATGCAAACCTGGAATAGGTAAGAAAGCTGAAACTTTTCCTGGAGCCATTTCCAGTGCACTGAAAATGTAGGACACTACTTAAGGATTTTACTTATTCTCATGTTACTATAAGAACAGAAGGTAGCACATGTATGTAAAGTCATGTTGTCATGGCTTCCGTCATGGAAGCCATGGAGTGGATAATCAGATCCTCCGGTTATGAAAGAGGGGTGTGGCACTCCTGCCGCCCCCCACAGGATGCTGCCCTGGGTGGTTGCCCATATCAGAAGCAGCCACTGACTATGGGACTGTAAGCTGCTTTGCTTCAGATCTTAGTTTAGACAAACATTCATTTGTTTGAAGGTTTGCAGGTGTGTGAATACTTTTGCATGGCTCTGTAATTACTGCTTGATTTAGTGGATGGTAAATCTCTCTGTAGCAGTACTTTGTTAGCTCAGGAGGGCTTACTGGATGTGAGGACGTAAAAGAGCAGTACTGGCCGGGTGTTAAGAACTTAGATGCCAGGAAGCAGCACTAAGGTGATGCTAGGCTAGAAAGAAGCCATAAAGGCCTGTTAGGGTACATTAGGTGGAGTAGAGGGTCATAAGGGTTCATGAATGTTTCAACAGGACAGGGGCATTCGTCTTTCTGTGCTGCTGTCAAAAAGCCATCATGACTCAGTGTTGGGGAAGGAGCAAACAGCTGCGGTTAAATTGCTGAGACACACTCATGGGCAAGCAAAGTGCACATGCAGCACCTCGCATGAGCCGAAGTACTCTTAACTGTGGCTGAGCACTCGGTCTCCATGTCCTCCTTCAGTTTTTGTCTCCATAATTTTTCCTGCTCATTCTGTTCGGATGTTCTCACTGATGTTTTAGCTTGACTGATGTCTCAGGCAGTCACAGAGCATCAAGTGCTTAAACAGTCATTGTGTCTCGAGGTATAGCTGCAGAAACATCTGCAGGCTGAGGTCTTTTAACCCCACAGGCCTTTGGGAGCTGCTGGGGGTCATGGTCAGTTGTTCAATACACAATAGAGGTGAAGTGGAATGGCAACATTGACTATATAATCATTCTTGAAAGAGGTCAGGCAATAAAACCATGACTGAAAAAGTCAACATTTTAACTTAAATTTCAGTACGTTTTCATTTTTTGCACTAATTTCTTATTTGCTGTACCATTTTAAATAGGCTATAGAATATGACAATGTCATAAAAGCCTGTCTTGTGTGCACACAGACTGAAATTAAGGATTTGCAACATATTTTTATACAAGAACAATTTTAGCCACATATATTAAAGAACTTCAACACCCTTCAAAATGTTTAATTCCAGTCTTTCTGTGGTAACCAATCAGTAATTTTAATTTTAGGACCATGTGTGACAAACTGTGTGTGAGAGAGAGGAATCTCAGAAAAAAAAACAACAACAAAAAAATACAGTTTACATTTTATCAGTGGTTTACATGATTAACATGGGAAAAAAACAAAAAAAAAACAATCAGTCCTTGCCTTAACCTAGATGAATAGAATAAATGTAAAAATCTTCAAGGTAGGTACACATCAACTTTGTGAGGCACCATTTCAAAACCCAATATGTCCAGCAGGAAAATACAGCCAAGATGTCTCCATAGAAAATGTAGTTTCTTTTTAAACAGCTTTCTTGCGTCCTCTGACTTCATTTTTAAGCATCTCACTCACACTGCTGGCACTTAGGCATGGCGTGTTCACTAATAAGAAAAAGACAGCAGACTTCTAATGTCTCATCCTTAGGATGTAAATATTTGGAATTTCATGAAATTATACACTAAACAATGCGGCTCCCACATGTGCTTTAATGAAGAAATCAGTGACAGCCTGCCTGAGAAAAGACTACACTCAACAGGAAGAAATAAAAACAGGAAAGGAGTAGAGGAAAACACAAGAGTGCCGATAGATAATTCACATCCAGAAGAATGAGTTCCAATATTTTTTCCCCATCAAGCTTAGTCTCATCAAACTACATTAAACACAAGTATAAACTCAAAATAAATTGTAGAAATTTTCTCTTCCTCTGGAAGGCAAAAACAGGTATTTTAATTTCAAGAGCATTCTCGGGATTAGTGAAACCCTCTGAGTGTTCACCTAAATGGACAGCTTAGTTAGGATTAAGTGGACAAACAAGCAAACATCTTCAGAAGCAAGGAGGTCACCTTGTGTGTGCATGGATGTGCATGTGGCTGGACTACAGTGAGTATCCGTATGTTATAAATCCTTCCCTCAGGAGCAATAGATGATTTTTTTTTTTTTTGTTCCAGCAAGACAGTGGGCCAGCTCATGTTGTTTTACAGCCTTACACACTTTACTCTTACACATTCTAGGAAAGTATGGAATTTGTTTTAGCCATTTTTCAGGTCTGGATAAATGTACAATAAGTACAATAAGGGAGAAAAAAAACTAAAAACTAGATAAAAGACCTTTAATTTACTTTAAAATAGCTGCCATTATTGTTGATTTATTACATGACTATCTACATCTTTGTGGAACTCATTTGAGACTGTCCCTCAAATATGAAAGATTTTTATTAGATTTTAAAATTAATCCGATTTAAATTAATCCAGTTGTTTAAAATGTGCCCTATGTAAATTAAAAACCAACTTCAGAACTTAATTGTTTCATGATTTGAGGAACAAACAACAACACAAAATTTGATGGAGTATTTGTAAGGATTTAGAGACTCAGATTTTGACTCTGGCTTGTGGTTATTTATTGCTTTGTAAATTTAATAAAACCTCTCGGCCAATGACAGCTGGCGATAAACATCATCAATCCCCCAACCCAGCAAGCGGGGATGGATTCAAGCCCAACTCTATGGTAAATGCCAAATAATTTTCTCACTGGAAGGAATGCATACGGTTATTAGAGACAGCTTTAAACATTTCTACACAATTAGAAATACTTCCTTGAAGGTACACAAAGATTAAATTCATAAAGTTGGGTCATCTGGAAACACCAGATGCCATTTTACAGAGTCAAACATTCACAGGAAAGCGGAGAGCAGTGCAGGAGCTCTTCTCCTCACGACCCTACTGCCAGCTCCATCACTCTCAGGAATAACAGTGGGGTCCATACAAAAGCCTTGCGCATAAAGACACAAACAACACACAGAGAACTATTGTAAAGCGCAACGCATGGGGAGCAGAAGCCTATAACACTTTCTAACACCTCGAATAACAATGCCAGATGTCAGCCTACAAGCAGAATTATTCCTCTGAGTGCCGTTACATATGAATCGGCCTTAAAGAGAAACCCTGCAGTCCATCAAAGGTGAAACAGTTCATGAGATAAATGGAAATATACAGGTACACTGTAGATTTGAAAATGGGCTGCTGAATGGGGTGGGAGGGGGGCTGTTTTGGGGAGGGTGTGGGGTTATGTGGCCACGTGTGTGTCTGCAAATATGTTGCCCCTTGGGAGCGCCCAGCAACCTCACACCAACCCCCACGGAGAAGGATAAGGCCATCTGCCCACCTCTCCCATCAATCCCACCTAGAAGATACACACACTCCGGAGCAATATGGAGAGGCTTTGTAGACAGTGTTTGATCTGCCTTTCATTCTGCCGCTGAGCCACTCTGCAGGCCTTCTGCCGTACTGTCCTCAGCACCCGACTGAAATCACCTCCGGCCAACCCGACGCATGCTTCGTATAGGACACAAGCTGATGAGCCTTATTTCTTCACTCAAACAGCGTGTGGCGTGGGGGTTCATTGGAGCCATTCAAACACAAATGGCTCAACTCATGTTTCTTTTAAAAAGTAGAAGTCACACAGATGAAGTGTCTTCTTTGTGAAGGTTGACAGAGTTACAGAACTCTGGATTAGAAATGTTTTCAAACTAAAATTCTTTTAAATACAGATAAATGAATGATTAGTTCTTGTCAGTGTCAGATATACTGGATTTGGCACAAAATCTTAAAATAACTTGATAGAGAAGCTGTGCTCCATCCCGGGTGTTTCTTTAGCAACTGATGGTGACGTAAAGAGCTTGTTTGATGCTGGGGTTCAGCTGGAGGAGCACTTTCACTGACAGACTGACAGGTCGACATAAGTTTTTCCTGCCAGCAAACAGTACATTTACACATCCTTGATGTACATAAGTACACAAAAACAGCACAAACATCCCGTCTGTACTATTATAATCAATCCATGGCAGCTGTTTTTATGGTGCTGACAGAGTTTTAATACCCTTTGAACTATCTTGTGTCACAACCACAAGCTTTGATGAATTTCATGAGAATGAAGATGTGAAATGGAAGTAATACGTGGGTTTCCCTTTTTTTTTTTTTAAATCAAATTAAAACCTGAAAAGTGTTGCATGCCTTCATATCATCCCCAATATTACCCCATTTCCCCAGTTCCCTGTAGAAGTCACCTTAGCGATAAATATTATAGTCCCCCTTTACGTAATTTTGATAAATCTTAGCATAAATCCACTTGTGCTGTTCAATGACAAAAAGGTTTATTAGAGAACACAAGTGAACAAACATCATGATGAAGGAACCCAGCAAACAGATCAGGGAGAAAGATGTGGATGTTTAAAGCTGAGATAGATTATAAAACAATATGAAATATAATATCCCCACTATCAGAACAGACTGAGAGTTCTGTTTATTCTCTCATCCATAAACAAAAAAAAAAAAAGCATGAAGCAGCACACTTACCAAAACATTTCCATCCATCTAAACCAGTGATTGGGAACTCCATTTCTGCCACCACTCATGTTTCTCTGGTTCAACACAGCTGAATCAGATGATTGAATTACCTCATTACTATGTAGTCCAGTTCTCCAGAGTCCTGACAACGACCTGATTATTTGACACAGGTGTGCCGGAGCAGAGACACTCGTAAAAGTTGCAAGATGATGGCCCTTGAGGACTGAGTCATAGGATCCAGATCTAACCTGACCAGCCAGTCTAGGCGAGAGTCCCAGAGATCCTCAGTTTAGGTCAGAGAACTGGTGAACTCTTGTTCTCATAGAATCTGGGTTTTATGGGACACTGGCAAGATGAAAGGGGCTCCTAGCATTTTGGTGAAGGTGCAAAACGCAATGTGTGGGGGAAATTAACACGACACATTCCCTTGAACAAACATCTTCATAATGAAACATGGTGGTGGCAGCATAAGGTTGAGGGGATACTTCTTGTCGGCAGAGACAAAAGAAGCTGGTCAGAGTTTGAGTTTGCCTGCAGAAACTGAGATGGGGTCAAAGATTTATTTTCCAATAGGACAACACTAAACCTCAAGCAGGAGCTACAAAAGTTTGAATCAAATTAAGTCCACAGACCTTAATACAACTGAGAATGTGTGGAAAGATTTGCAAATCTTTCCACACAATTGCTGGTTGCAATATGACAACATGTGAAAAGGTTTGGAGATTGAATACTTTTGCAAGGTACAGTGCAAAGTGGGATAAGGAAAATTACTCAGCACAAATAGACGTTGTTATTTCCAGTGGAATTTCTTCAAAACTATGTCCATAAATCAAAGAATCTAAAAAAATATATCTGGAAGCATTATCTTTTCTTTAGCATCAGAAAGTTTGTATGCTGTTTTGCGTCAGACTGAGGCATATGTATTAACAGAGAGCTGTTGCGTTCATACTATAAAGGTCCACTCAGCTGGAAGTCTGATCACTGTTTAAAGAACACCCACACACACCCACCCACACACACACACTGACAGCTATTAGCCAATCAATAGTCACTAATACATCTGAGCTGTTGACTACTCAGCCCAGACTATAAGCAACATCTGAGTGTACAAGGTGACTCCATCTGTAAGAATGTTTCAGCAGCAGCTCTTTCCTCTTTATATCAGTGAACATTATTAATTAATCACAGTGGTGCATTTAGTTGTGACCACATTTGTGTGGCGTGCTTGAGTGGTATAAAGTATCAAAGTGCTACACTTGTTTCGTAAAGAGTCATGCTTGCTCCGGTCTCAGAGGGAATTAACTTCTACAAATATGTTAACCATGGAGCTTGGCTATTATTAATATTACATTAATACAGAGATGAAACTGATAGATGGCCCCAGAGAGGCCCTGTTGGCTCGCCCGTGTGGTTAAATGTGAAATCAATTCGTATAAACGACCCAGATAAAAATTCTCCCATGCCGTAGTCCTAAATCAGCCAATCACAGGAGGCGCTGTAAAACCACTCTTTTAGCACAGAGCACTAACAATCTCAGTATTTCAGCTGTGGCAGCTCATTCTCCCCTTACTCCTTCTGTCTCTCTTTTTGTCTTCTCTGTCCTTCTCCTCCACCCCTCTGATCCTGGGAAACCACAAAGGGGAGGATACCCTGTTTTTACACAGTGAATACCCCATCATGGTGGTTTTGGTGGGGGTTGTAGATCTACTCATGGGAGGGACGGGTCCAATGAGGGCTGAACCACACTTGCTCAAGCAGCTATTTTGGCTATTTGAAAGGAGAGGAGGGTAGTTGAACACTGTGGGAGGTGCTGACCCCTGAGCTCTTTTCAGAAGAAGGTGCAGCCAATATTGCGATAAGGATTCTATCTCTGTCTGTCTGTCTGTCTGTCTAGCTATCTAGCTATCTATCTGTTCTGAGGCAAACATGTGGGGGACAGTTGGACGCAGTGTGAGGGCAGATGTCAGTCGCAGTGAACTTTTTAGTGTGAGAGGCAATAGACCACTTTACAGCCCAATTCTATTGTCATTCATTTGCTCCAAGCAGGGTTTCTTCATTTTACTGAGAGCATCCAGGCTACGTGAAAGACACTCCACAGAGACAAGTGACCGGAGATGGAGTAGCAAAGATTTTTCTGTTTTTAATTCTACCTATTATTTTAATTGTAGCTGCATCATGATGCCATTTTTCTCCCGTAGAGCTTTGCCACAAGAGATTGTTCAATGTATGGAAAGATTTAGTTTTTATTTTTTTTGTTTTGTTTTGTTTTAGCTGTAAAACAACTGAAATATTAATAATAACACTTAATAATTAATATAACATGTGTAATTCAGATATTTGTCTCAATAATATTTCTGTGGAGTTAAAAATGACTTCTATGCCATATATATATATATAT
>CAEGAE010081604.1:0-36508 GCA_903067095.1 Girardinus metallicus | reverse complement strand
GGAAGCTCAGAAGATTGAAAGCTGCAGCTCAGAGGAGGAGCTTCGTCTTCAAGGTGGTGCTAGGTCCACCCAGTTGTTTTCCACAGCTGAATGGTTGCCATGGAGATTAAAGGATTTCTCAAACATGCATAATAAAAGGCAACACTCCAGCAATGTTTTTGATGAGAGAATAACATAACAAGATGTAAAGTTAAAAAAAGGCAATTTGACATAACACTGCCCCTTTAATTATTCAATGTAAATTAAAGTACTGTTTTAACTTAATCTTTTAAACAGAACACTCTTTTATAAAGTCCTTTTAAAACAGCACAGAAACTGATTCTTTTTTTCTTTCTTTGGTTTCTTGCTCCTGCAGACGCTCAGCAGGTTGATCCAGTCAGCCAGAGAAACGCTGGCCTGTGTCATCCAGCGCTCACCCCAGAGACTGAGGCCTGTCTCTCCACAGATGATTGGAGGAACCCTTCATCCGGCTGCGATGCGGCCTGTCAGCTATCTGTCAGTGGAGGGAATAGTTCTTTTTTTCACGCTCTGCTCACCATCCTCTGTTTCCCACTTTTGAATTTTACAATCAAATTGGAAATACCTGCCTGTGTTTTTAGCTCCGCTCATCTCCCCCCCCACACACACACACACTTATGTGATGTACTGAACAAGAATTAGTAATATTAATGATTTCACGGGGGTGTGGCATCATTTCTGCATGTCACATCATTTATGTGTCATAAAGTACACACACATCCTCATGACCCCAATTAATCTAATTAGATGATAGTGGCATAGTGATGAGTACAAAGAGGAAGATAAGGGCAGACTTTACATTTTCTAATTTTTAAGTTTTGAAAACATTTTAAAACTTTGAAATGTATACACACAAATGTGATTTCGATTTATTGTTGCATTACAATAAATACTTTTAGAGCATTTTAGGAGTTATAGGACATAAAATAGGCATTATAATCCAGCTTGGTTGCCTAAAAAGTTTGGTTCATTTGGGGAGGTGTGAATGCAAAATCAAAATGTGATGTGGACCAAAAAAAGCGAATTCTAGTGCAGTTCCAATGTGTAATGTAAATACCAAGCAGACACATACCTGCTTGGACAGCTTCCTTTAGGAGCAGGAAGCAGGAAGTGGACTACAGAGCAGGGCATTTCCGGGACAAATTCAATCAAACAAACGCTCAAGTCTAGTGCTGCCAGTAGAGATGGCTCAAGGTCTTTTACTGAAGACAAAAGAAATCCTACAATTGCTAAAATCTGACAGTTTTGTTTAGAAGGATGTTGTGTTCAGTGTCTTCTTCAGATGTTTTTGTACAGTTTCCTTCACTTGGTGCAGCGCCACCAAAGACGAGGAGGAGAACAGGCTTTTCAAAGAGTTTGGTTTCACACAGTGCAGTGTGAAAGAGAACCACGGCAACTGAAATGTAACAAACATTGCAATTTTTGTCCCCAGTCGAACCGAGACTATATGGTGTGAAAACACCGTTAAAGGTGAGCCGCTGCTTAGCAGAGCTTTCCATCAACCGACAGCGTCATGAGGAAACGTTGCTGTAGGATATCATCTCTGCTGCAGAGACACGGAGCTTATAGCATGTCATCACAGTCATTTTATTGTCATGCAGCAACTTTCTACAGTCAGATTCAGCTTGAAGAAAGATCTGACTGCTGATTTTAATTATTAGACACAAATAAATGATTTGAGTAAGAGTGACTTAAATTTGTCATGTTAAACACTTAATGCATTAAGTTATGAAAACTTAGTAAATTAAGTTGGATAAACATAATGGAGTGAGTTGGATGAACATAAATTAAGTTGATCAGACATAGAATATGAAACTGGTATTGAACTCAATTGTTTCAAGTAAAGTCAAAGTAAAGTCAAAGCTAGAGATACAGCAGTAAATGATTTCTTTATATTGATTAAAAATTCACCAGTTCCAGTGGCAGATTATTCCATTTTTTCCATGTTCTGCCAGTGGAACAAAAACTTTTTGACTGAAAATTAAGGAATTTTGGACTTAAAACAATCTCCTATCTTGCTAAAAAGTTACTTGTAAGTTAGTTTTGTCTTATTTCAAGGGTGTTAGGATATTTGCCCCAGAAAATAGACCCAAAATTTTTTGTAAGATTTTCCATTTTTGCAGTGCAATGTACGAGTTACAACATCATTTAATTTCTCTCTGGGTTCAATAAAGTATTTCTGAATTTGGACTGAAGGGAATTCTACTAAGCAGGAAACCTCTGAATGCAGCTGCTCGCCGTGGATTTTGTTTTGGGGTTTTCAGTTTGCAGCAGGAGGAATAAAACAGCAAGCCACAGTGCTGGAAGGATTTTTATTTGCAAGAAGAAATCAAAAACCATGAATCCTTTTCCAGCTTAGTAACACAGGAAAATCCAATTTCTCAGTGTTTGACCTCAGATACAGTCACTGGCTGACTGACTGTCAGATCTCCGGCTGAAATCTGTGAGTTTCCACTTACATGCCGTCCTCACTCCAGGAAAACTTTATTACTTTGACGACATTTATTTAACCAGCTAATTTAGGTATCTGTCAATTTTCATCTTCTTACACATTTTTCTTTTCACTCTGAATCATCTTGTCACAGTAAAAGTTAACACAACCTACCATAACACACAGGACAGACCCGGGCAGCTGTGTTTTTAACTTACACACCTTTCCCTTTCACCGTCAATCTGTTTGTTTTCCTCCAACCTGAAGTCTTCATCTCCTCCTCATAAAAAGCAGCTGTGGCCTTGCAGACTGATCTGCCATCTCTCCTGTTAAATTTCCTATCTTTGTTGCTGTGATGTCAGGCGTTTTTTTTTTTTTTTTTCTCTCCCACCCTGTCATTTCTCAAGAGCTTTCTGTTTCCTGTACGTAACCCACTTCTCGTGCCTACATGCGTGTTTTGTTTTTTTCTTTCCAGGGAGGAACGAGGCTGGAGGTTTATCACTGATGAGAGAGAGGAAGCGTGGAGAATGAACCCACAATGCATCGCGGGGCTTTATTGCCACTGCCTCTGCCTTAAATCGTGGCCGTGAAAACAACCTTCTGTGTCACGCGGACGGCGAGCGACACTAACCGTGACGGCCGGAGTCGGGCGCGGTTAGGACTTTAGACTCAAATTGGACTTCTGTGATTTAGACAGAAGAGTCTTTCAGCAGTTTGTTCTTTTCAGCTCCACATCCCCCCTCCCCCATTTCCCTCTGTTCCCCCATCCCCCCACTCTGTCTGCTTTATACGCTTCATCTACCTGTCGCACCTTTGATCACCTCGCAGGCGCCCAAATAAAGAACAAAGAGGGAAGACAAAGAAGAGCGTCCTTCAAAATAAAATCTCCCTCGTTTTTATTTTTTTCAGTGAGCGAGGACCGGTTGCCATAGCAACAGTTGGGTTCCTCTCTCTTTTCCCCACACAAGTCTTTTTTTTTTTTTCTTTTTCTTTGCACATGACTGCTTACCACTCGGTTCACTGTTAATAAGGAAGAAAGATGAAAACCAAAGGAGCGAGCCGCCCTCCGACAGGCCGAGCCCTGCGCGCCGCAGCTAGCTTAAGGAGCGGGAGCCGGCTCGCAGGGTGCGTTTATCGGCAATCTGTAACCAGTTTAGGTTGCCGTATCATTATTTATTCTTTCTTTTAATTAGCTGCTTGAGCAGCTTGAGATCAACAGTAAGCCCACCAGCATCCTCTGAAGTGATTCACAATCAGCATGCTTCCAAGTTGCAACTTTTAATTAGGCTGTGTTTCCGCCCTCCCTCCGCTCGCGCCCTAAACGGGGAAGGCTCGCTCTGGAAGCCAGAGCACAGTGAAAAACGTCTTTACTTTTATAACCGTGTCTCCAGGTCTGAGTGGCTGCAGAAGGTTAGGCAGGATGAGCAGCAGTACCGGCTGGAGGGATAACTCTAGTCTGAGACTGTTTTTACAACTAATAGTCCAGTAGACTCGCTTCGATTGGGGAGCAAAGTTACAATATTTGCTCCACTTTCAGCCGATTTGGTTCTCTTTCATACTGGACTGTCAAGACCAACCAAACACTTTGACAAATCTGTTCCCCTCCTCACCTGTGGTGGCAGTGAATGCACTAAGTGAGGGAAACAACACAACAACATCTAAAGAAGACACTGCAGCTCCACAAACTGCAAGCAAAAATGGAGTAGCATCAGATGTTAGCGGTTGTTCTCTTTTGTCTTTGGTAAAACACTCCTGCCATTTCTCCTGCTAGCGCTAGACACACAGGCTTTTTTTGGTTGTATTTACCCAAAATGCTTTGTGCTGTTCTCTGCTTCCTACCTTTGGAGCGGTCTCTGGTCAGTTTGCTTTCACATGCGTTGGAACCGAACCAGAGTTCACTTTAACCGAACCCAAGCTGAGGTTTGTACTCAGACCAGATTGGGCCTGTTGTGGAGGTAAATGAGGGACCAGTGCACTATCAGTGTATAAAAAACCTCAAATAACATAAACAGTTATTGAGTATTTTACCCATTTACCCAGGAGCAGCAGTTGCAAAAGCTCCGTGAGAGAGATAACATTTGACACAAATGTGTTGGAATAGCTAAACTGACAAGATTCAGGACTTGAACCAGTTTGGTGATTTTTGTGAAGTGCAACAAAAAGCGGACATGAGTGAAGTCCTCACCGTCACACTTCCTAGACTGTGACAAAGCACCATCTGCATGTAGAGAGAGAAGACAAGCAGCTCCCGCCACAACTAGACTGTTACCAAGGCAACTGGGGACAATAGAGCACCTAAAGTCTTACGTGAAGCAAATCCGAGGATGGGATTTTAAACCGTCATAAGTCATTTGTTAAATCTCAGCACCACTAGAGACCCCATAATGCACGTGTGTAATAGACTACTTTAAGATAATGAAGATTTTAGCTAGTTAGAAAACTTTTTTCATCCTTAGAAGACCTCAAACTGTGATCCAGCCACATCAGTATTGAGTAGTGAGGATCAGTTCATATCTGATCAGCTCTGAGTTTTATTCTAGGAGGGACTTTTGGCAGGGAGGTCTTCAGGACAAGGAATGCTTAGGAATTCATTCTGATCAGCCGGTGAATAAAAATGGAAGACAACGGACACAACGCCTGAAACGGAGAGAGCAGCAATCAAACAGGCAACCCACAGATTGCCTACAACAGTTGCCACCGTCATCACCAAGTGTCCCTGCTGACAGTTTCTAATGCCATACTTCAAAATGAGCATATATGATTTTTTTATTCTGTGCATACAAACTTCTGGTTTCAACAGCATGCTGTCCATGCTGTTTTCTTGCAGAGGGAGGCTGAGCTTTGTTTGAGTCGCTGCAGGTAAAGAGGACCAGCCATGTAAAGCCAAAACCCCAGAGGCCTGCCGCTGGAAACAAGGTTAAGGAATAGCTTTGCCTAGCATCCACTTTGTCTTCTACCGCTGTTCATATGAAGGTTTTGCAGCTTCAAAGAAACAGGTGTGTTTACTCAATCAATACATATTAACCTCTACAAAAATCCATTTTAATTAAAAAATTGCAAGCATAAGAATAGAAAAATTCCTTAAGGGAAAATTATGTGGCTCACATGTGTCCGTTTCTTCCAGCTCCTGCTTAGGTAAGGAAGTTCTGCAGTCAAACTTAGAGAGCATTTTTTTTTTTTTTAAAGTAAGGGAGTTTTTTTCTTTTTTTCCTTCTGGGGCAAACCTTTAAACCCTGCTGCATGTTGAATGGTTTAAAACCCAAACAAATCTCCAGCAATCTTCCTTTGAAGTCAGTCGTACAGGTCTGAATGCGGGATGAGCTTTGAAGAAAAAAACAGCTGCAGTAACTTTCTCTGTCAGACTCTAAAACACGGTGACCTATTTTTCCTCCTGCAGAGGTCAGATGAAACACCTGGTGTGCTCTGTTCTGCTCCCTCTCTCGCCGGGCGTTTTTTTTTTTCTTTTTTTTTTCTTGGGAACGTACAGATCAGCAAGGGGTCGTTTATTGGCTTCTATTTAATTAGTCTGCAGTATTCAAATCGGGCATCTGTGCTGCAGTCTGTAGCTGACCTCGCTGCGCAACTAAAGTTGCCAAAATCTGTCCGGAGCCTGGATGTGTGTGCGTACGTGCGTGTGCGGTTGCGTGGATGGTGAGCTTTATCACACGGACAGCGTTTCACACCAGCCTGGTTTTAATAATGCCACATTAGTCCCACCGGCAGTTCCTCCCCCCCGCGTTTGATATCACCGGCTCTGCTTTATACCGTTTCAGCTCCTCGGCATAGGTCACGATCTATTAATAAAGATTTCACAGGATAAGACCGCGGACACGTAGAAAAATGGAGACACCTTTTCTTATTGCAGCGCTGGGGGCGATTCTGTAAAACACAGACAGGTAGTTTTTCATGTGAGAACTGAGAAAATGTGTAGACAGAAAGAAAATCTCTGCTCACTACTGCAACTGAAATTATAGACCATCTGGGCCAAACACTGAGCAAAACCGATGAATTAAGTGATTTAGTGCTTAGTGTTATCTAAAAGTTGTGCATTTATTGCTTTTTAGATACTTGTTGTTCTGATACTTGAGTTTAAAGAAGCAGTTTGACATTTTCAGGCACATAGTGCCATTTTTTAGCACAATCAAGTAACTATGTTACCTTTAGTTTGTATAAAAAAGCTGTATATCAAATATGACTTAAAAGAAATTTGCCTACGTAATGTAACGCCTTGAAATTGGGCCTCTGTCTCTTTAAGAAACTCCTGCTCTTTCTGAAGCTCCGGCTTCAGAAAGTCATCACAACATGGTTCCTCTGTTAACCCTTTAATACATTTTCACCAGCATTTCGCTGAGAAGCAACTCCCATAATGACCTCAACAGATCTGCAGCTCCACCAGGTGTTTGCTAATTGCTGCTGGCTAGTCTGAAGGAGCTGAGTGGGGGAATTGCAGGGCAGGGTTGCTCTGTGGGGCGAGGAGGAGCTTTATCTCAAAGGTGGCGCTAGGTCCACCCAGGTGTTTTGCATGTCTGAATGGTTGCCATGGAGATTAAAAGATTTCTCCAACATACATGAAAGAATCCAGGACTAACTTTGACGTAAAGTTTTAAAAAAAGTTGTTTTTACATAATACGGCCCTTTTAAGCAAAACTATAGAATAAAAAAAACTAGTAAAGTTAATCCCAGTGGTATAAAAGTAACCTTTATTTATATTTAGTTTTTTTCCCTTCCCTTTCCTATCGAAGGCTTCACACCACCAGTCCTGGCAGGTGACCCCCCTCTCCCCCACCATACAGACACCCAGCACCTGGCCCAGACTCACCATCCACCGCCCACCCTCACATAACCGGCCACCACCTCCCATCCCGAGCTGGACTCAGCCACCCCAGGCAGCGCCTGCATGCCCACCGCGCCCTGGGACAATGCTCCTTCTCACCAAGATGTAATGGTGAAAGAAAAATGAAATAAATGGGTTCACGAAGTGTAGCGTTGAACTAGAGCGTTAAATATATCACGTCCAACCGTAAGGGACTGGGGAAAACCTCAACAGAGTCCAGGCCTCCAGGAAGCGATTGTTTCTGAGCAGCTGCTTTTAAAGTAAACTGTAGACAATCACTGGGAGTGATGCTCAAAATGCAAACACAATATGTAAACATTTGATTAAATTTAATTTCTAGAATATAATCACGGTAAAATTCTCCTTCCATAAAAATGTAATTTTTAATTAAACCCGCTGTGTAAACCAAGCAAAAAAAATAAAAAATACCATCAAAACAAAAAAAAAATGCCCTGCATGTTGTAAATTTGAACAGATGGTGATTAAACATGAACACCAAACTAAAATCTCATTACTCTGAGCTGCCGGACCACCTGACTTTAGGAAGGAAGCAGAAGAATTTGGTTTAAAATAAAATCGCTGAATTTGAGGAGACAGCTCACAGCGGGGTTTGCTGTGGCAGCAGGGGAGTCCTTCTTGATGGTCATTAATTAACGCTTCCACAGGAAAATGATTTTTAGACCCATCACTGGCGCAGACTCAGGAAGCGCTCTTCCTTCCTTGAGATAATTACCATTCATCTTAACACCTTTCTCTTTGCTTCCTCTCACACTCATGGTGTCAAATATTCTGCGGGCACTGCATCTTTTTCCTAATGTCCTGTCACAGCTGTGGAATATTTGCATAAAGCAATGGACACCTAGTTCACACTTCAGCAAATTGCTATCTCTAGCTGGATGAAACCACAGCACCTAAAAAGCCACTGCTTAAAAACAACTCAATTTTTTTTTTTTTTTTTTTTTTTCTGAGGATGTAATTTTACTTCAAGGATATATTTCCTGTTTCCTCTTTGGAATGGAGAAAAGCAGCTTTGACAGCCAAGTATGCTGTGCGTCAACTCGCAGAAACATTAAAGGAACAGTATTAGTGCCACTTTATAGCACAATCAAGTAACTATGTTACCTTCGGATATGAAAAATTGTTCCATATGTCAAATATGACTTGAAGTAAATTTGACTTTGTAATTTAAGGCCTTGAAATTGGACCTCCGTCTCTTTAAAAACTCCTGCTCTTTCTGAGCCTTCAGGAAGTCATCACAACACCACTCCTTTATCAACCCTTTAACAACATTTTTTACCAATGTTGCTCTGAGAAGTAGCTCCTATAATGAGCTCTGCTGATGCAAAGTTCCATCAAATTAGTCAGCTAATTGCTGCTGGCTAGTCTGAAGGAGCTGAGTGGAGGAGTCCTGGGGGAGGGGTGCTCTGTGAGACAGAAGTTCGGAAGCTTGGAAGTTTTCTCAGGAGAAGCTGTGCCTGTGTATGAATGGATCAAGACAAAACTCCAGATATGTTTTTAATAACATAATATAAAGCTAAATAAGTCAATTTTACACAATACTGCCCCTTTAATCAAAATGTTTGTTTGCATGGAGAGGGACCATGTCAGTGCGTGGAGGGTTCCTGGGCAGGACTCTGGAGGCATCCCTTCCTCTTGACCTCTTGACCTCCCTACAGTTACCTCACCAGGCCGGATTGCACTCTGCCATCCCCCAATTTTTAAGTTCTGACCACCATGGCAGCGTGATACCAGCCTGACATGTACATGTATTTAGAAATATGGCCTGTGGACGCTGACATTAGCATTGGGGATGTCTGTGCTGCTGCTACATGTTTAGCACTGAGATGCTTTTTTAGGCTTGAATAGTTTTGCTGATAGGCTAGCTACCTTTAGTATAACTTGAACACAACAACAGTCTTTTCCAGAGTCCCAGGAGACTGGATTTTGAAGCAGAACTGGACTCCCAATAGGCCGAGGGAAGCCACTTTCTTGTCTATCACTGTGTGCATCAGATTTACAGGTGAACCTGAAACACGTAAATACAAAATATCCGTCCTGTATGTAAAAAAAAAGAAAGAAAATAAGAAGGGAGGTTTAATTGGGTTAAAATGTTTAACTTGTTAAAATGGATGTATGGATGATTAATTAATCGAAAGTAATATTCTACAAAAAAAAATAAAAAATTAAATCACTTCAATTTTCAATACATGTGAAAAAGCTCAAAAGGTATGAGTACCGTAGGTATCTAAGGAACGGTTTTGGATAAAAATAAAAAATCCGGACAGCAGGCCCCGCTGCGCACTTTGCTAAAGCCCAACCTGTTATATTGTACATGACATTTAGACAGCCTCTGAGCAGCAGTAGCTGGAGGAGCAGAGGCTGTTCCTCTCCTTGTGAACATTCCTGCCTTAGCATATTTAGCCCGCCTGGCTGACAGGCCAACAGCTCAGCTTGTTCCCAGCCCCGGCTCAGACATCCAGCCTGGAGATAACACGAGGCTCCGGCTGATCTACGTTTCCTCACAGGACTGGGCCAAAGTGCTGCGCTAGCAGAGAGGAGAAGAAGAAAGCCAGTGGGCTGCAGAAAGCTGCTCCACTAAAACTCTCCTGTGGAGCTGAGCCGGTCTCTGGACAAACTATAGCCTGTGCCGCTCTGTCCACAAAGCCTGGTTCCCATCACAGCACAAACACATCATGTATGAAAAGAAGCAAACGCAGAGAAACTCTGCAGAGAGACGTAACAATGCTGCCATGGCTACAGGAGAACAGCTTCATCAGCTGCTGAGGTCAGAGTTCCCTTCATGGAGCATTCCCAGAGAACAAATGTGATACTTATATAACACAAAGGAGAGCAGCATATTGAAGTGGGAAAAAAATTACATGAGTAACTTTTTCCTTTTTCTTTTTATAAATATGAATGTGAGAGGTTTTAACTGTAGTTACAGGAACAGGTTGTTTGGGGTTTTCTTCTAAAAACTTTACAGATTTTTCTTTGGAAAATGGCTCCAGTTCAGTTAGATGGGAAGGACAGTTTCTATGGACATGTCTTGCCACAGATGTTCAATGAGAATTGGGTCTGGACTTTGATTGGGTCATTTTAACTAAGAGATATGCTTAGACCTAAACAACTCTAGTGCAGGGCTCGCTGCATGTTTAGGGTTGTTATCCTGCTGGGAGGTGAACGTCAGGTCTGGAGTCAGGACTTTAACAGGCTCTAAGGGCAAATTCACACAGCAGGTATTGGTTCTCATTTCCAATTTTTTTGCTGAAATCCATTTTTTTTATTTTTGTTTGGATAATTGTTCATACTACTGAATGATGTGACCACAGTCACACTTCTGTGTGAACGGTTTACAATCCCAAAGCAACGCAGAGCAGAAGAACATAGACGTCACCAACAGCGCTCTGTTTATGGCAGTAACAACCGATGGATTTTAACGTTTAGCAATGGGAGCCGACCGTACCGTCACAAGGGCATAACAAGATGAAGGAAGCTAATGAAAAAAAAAAGCACAACTAACGTCAACGGCATTTTGTGGCGGGGTTTTTGCACACTCTCCAGAAAAGTCTGTGTGGATGTAGTCAGAGCCAAGAGTGGCAGGGCTGTGATGTGATGCACTTCACTGACTCAGACTTATTTCATCATTTCATAAATATTTTTTTTCAGCCATTGTTTATGTCCAGTCTGGCTTTTTCCAAGATGCCGCACATCTTACATTAATGACTTAAAAATTGGATAAAATGCAACATGACTGTTGAGACACTTTGAAAACTATCAGATGTGGAAGTGGCTCAAATCACATTTTTGAGGGTTTAAGAGATCAGAATTATGCTGTCTGGCTGCTGTGAAAAGATCGAATAACATTGGACAAAGAAATTTGGATTTGGCTCGCATTTACCTGCTGTGCCAGGTTTTCTTCCAGGGTTGTGCTGCACTGATGTCCCCATCAACTCCTGCTCTTGCTGATGGAAAACATCCCCAGAGTATCATACATGCACTGCCACCACCAAGGGTCAAAGTGGTAGGGGTGTGTTCATGGGTATGCTATCTTTTCACCATGCGCCATTTTGCATGTTGGTCCAAATGTTCCGTTTTGGTGTCATCTGACCGGAGCACTCTCTGTGACATGTTTCCTGAAGATGTTAGCAGGTGATGTCAAACAGCACCACGTGGCAAACAGTTTACGTGTTGAAAGTGTTTCATTTTTGTTACGATTCAGCCATTTGTTTACACATCTCCTATGATGGGAATCTTTGGAAACCAAGTCTCAGAGTGAACATTTTTGGGAAAACCTACTGTGGAGTTATGAAGTACCACGCAGAACACCGAGCTGCAGGATTTGCTCTACGCATACACGGGCAAAAAAAACAACAGAAACAACGGCAGCTGGCATTGTGCTGGGTGTGTTACACAACTTGTTCAGTTTAACACAACCTCTGACAAGAAATGATATGCTACATGAGCATTGGTTACTGTTTTCTAAAGAAGGTGGAAGCTAAGGGACGAAAGCTCCTCCGTTTCAACTACATGCTAAAATCACAGCGCCATCCGGTGGCCTGGCATGACAACTGCAGCTGACTCACGGTGTCTCGACGGTTCCATGTAATTGTGGAACTTTTCTCCAATAAACATCCAACAACACATAAACGTAGCCTGATAGGGACACTCTGTGGTTTTCTTTCAGCAGTGGTTTGTACTCGACACTCTTCCACAAAGGTGAGATTTGTAACATGTATTACGAATATTTATCTTGCCAACAGATGCTCACCTGAGCTATGGGGTCTCTGCTGGGTCGCAGCTACTTGCCTGCACACGAAAACACCAACGAGTTACGCTGCAGACTGAGGCTACAGTTGAAACATGGCCACTTGCTGCCATTTGAGCATTGAACGCCAAAATGGCAACTGCACCAGCACTGCTGTTCCTCTGTCTTTATTGGTGCTGATGAAGTGCATTAACAGACTTAATCTGATAGCGCGGGCTCCGGGCCCTCTAATGAGACAGCTGAGACCAAATCATTTGTGGCTGATTGTTGGCTGAGGCTGTTGTGGAGCAGTTGGTGTTTCTCTTATCTGCTTTTAAAAGGCAAACAGCTCACACTGCTCCTCTCTCTCCCTCTCTCCTTCGCCTGGATTCACTTCTGTGTTGCTACATGTCTAGTATTTTGAGTGTGTGTGGCTCAGTTTCTGTGTGTTCAGCTGGCAGATGCTGTAAGAGCAAAAACACTGTCACCGTAGCAACTCAAGTGTGTGTAGTCGCTGGAGAAAGGGAGAATGTTCCATGTAACATTTAATCCTAAAGAGACTTTACATCTGACCCTCCAGTGTGGCTGAATTCACACACTTCTGCAAAAAAATCAAAAATAATAATAAGAGTAGGCCAAAAATCTAAATCTTTCCGATGTTTGTCGTGATAAACAGGGGAGGTACAATCAGTTATTAGATTCAAGGTGAGGCGAGGCGCTTTGTTAGTACGGTGCAATTTCAACAACAAGGCAATTCAAAGAGCTTTATATGATGAGAAAAAAAACATTACATTGTGGAGGCAAAGTAAGGGAAAACAACAACAGGCTGGATAGGGTTAGCACAAAGCTAACCCTATCCAGCATAAAACAAAGCTGAAGATCCAAATGCTACATAGAAAGTCAAGCAGGAATATCACAGGCATCACAAGCTGCGTTTTCATTTCAAATATGTGAAAACTTGTATTAACTTATTTATTTTCTGCTAATGTTGAAATAAATTGAATTTTATACTTGCAGTGTTTCCATTGAATAAGAAGCACAATTAAAATCACGCATGAATAAGTTTCTTCACATGATAAGTCATTAAAAAACACGCTGTGCCATCGTCCTCCAACTACTTCCTGTCATCTACTTTGTGGTTTCCGCCAGTAGCAACATCTGGTCGTTAATCATGTGACTCGTGTGATGCAGGACAAAGTGTTCCCATTGCAGTCTTGCGAATGGAAGCAAACTTTTTTTTTTTGTGAAAAAACGACTTCTTTTGAAATTGCAGTATGTCTACATTCATTTTTAAAATGTCAAATTGTGCATTTCTGTGGTCAATGCGTGCAACTGAAACGCATCGCAGATACCTAAGAGTGTGTGGCAAGGAAGTGTTGGTGCTTTTTAGGTTTGAGCTTGCTTCTCACAGAGTGGTGATCACAAGGAAGCGGTGTGATAATGATATATTTCCAAAAGCCTTCATGTAAAACTGGAAAGTTCCCACTGACCCATTTCCATATTTATGTAGGTTTCTGTTAAAGCTGCAGGGACTGCCGACCGGCTCGCATACAGTCTGAGGACAAAATGGTGCAACAGCTTCACCTCGACCGGTATTACTATTCTACAAGCTGAAAATTCAGAGTCCAACATCAACAGAGAGTATTTGAAAAAAAAAAAAGAACATATCATCCTCCCAAGCCTTGTTTGACACAAGGCTTGTGTCAAACACTCACAAGAATAAAGGACACAACTTCTGATTACTAGTCTAAGCTATATGTAAAATTTGCACTAGTAAAGATACTATAGCAGACTTCTATCCTCAACGTTAAGCACCTGAAAAACAAAGCAAAAAAAAAAAAAAAAAAAAAAAAATTCAATTGTACCTTTGAAACCAGAAGTTTACATACAAAAAGACCCACATTTGTTTTCTCTCAGTCTGAAGATAAATCTGACCAAACGTGTTTTGTTTCAGGCCAGTTAGAATTAACAAGATGTTTTCTATTTGCTAAACGCCACTATAGTGAGAGAAAGAATGTGTCAGAAATGTATTTCAAAACGATTTACAGGTTTTGCTTGCCTAAAGCAACAATGGTGTGTGAATGGTTAGGCACATAATGGGGGCAGCCTGTTGGAATTCAAAGTAAAACAAATTTCAATACTGTGAAAAAGTTATTGGTGTTTTTATGACAACGTGGATCTTTCAGATCACTTTGAGAATGATTTTGATCATTTATTGTAATTTGGCATGCTGCTGTTGGGTTAGGAGGTTTTCACTACATTAACGAAGCGTCAGTTTATTGCACCTTTTCATTTTTCCTCTAAACCGATTGTTTTCTTTTTTTCAGTTGAACTATACAGCATAATCCGAAGACGTTTTGCAACAATCTGTCGTGGTTTCATTTTAAATCACAGAAACCCGGCGTTGCAACGTGTATATGTAGAGTCTCTGTGATAAATATGTTTTCTGGAACTGATCTGGTCCAGCAGTTCCTAATCACACGTTCACATTCCCTCCTCCGGGAGCTCTGGACATCAGGAGGAATATTCTGAAAGCCGAGCGGCGCATGACGAGTTTTTATGAGTTCCCAACTAGAAGGCTGTCTGGACTTTGTCCCCAGAAGGACACTGGGGACGTTGGACTGTCACCATGAGCCTGACGGAACATCTCACCAGGTCTCGTTTCACTGGCTCTGTGATTTCTCCACTTGTGAGCTCTGATCATGTGTCAAGTTGTCAAGCTGTTCATTGGTGTGTGTGGTGATTAGTTACTGAAAAAAAAATTAATTAATTAAAAAATCTAAACCTCTTCTACACAGAAATCGATCTGATGGTAGATCATGTAAAACCGTTTACAGTGTATGACTTTATGTCTTCACTCTCTTTTCTAGACTTTGTTAACAACTAGAATCTTTCATCGTATTCAGCCTGCTTTACTCTGACTCACAAATAAAATACAATCCAGAGCCTTCTAAGGAGAGGCTCGCTGTACCAAAATGATTCAGAGATTTATTAGTTTTCCCACGGAGACAGGACGGTTTGGATTGCTCTTTCCCCTTCGGAGAACAGAACCGAAAAATATTCCACTGTCTCTCGGTGGGAAAACTCAGCAGCAGTGCAACAGGCCAACAGAAGCTAGAAGCCTGCAGACACACGCAAAGACAGCAAGGACAACAGAAAGCAGACCATAAGACATCACAAATGAAATCATTATGTAAAAACGGCCTGTATTTTCACACAGCTCATCATCATCTGACATTAAAACGTGTTTAAAGATCTAAAACAGTTAAACAGAAGGATTATTTAAAGGGGCAGTGTTAAATAAAATTGTCTTTTTTGAGTTTTACATCATGTTTTTAGGTTTTTGCATCATCAAAAACACACCTGGAGTGTTGCTTTGGTACTTTCAAGCATGTTTGAGAAATCCCACTCAGCTCCTTCAGACTAGCCAGCAGCAATTAGCAAACACCTGGTGGAACTGTGAATCTGTTGAGCTCATTACAGGAGCTGCTTCTCAGAGCAACAATGTTAAAGGCTTAACAGAGGAGCCATGTTGTGATGACTTCCTGAAGGCGGAGTTTCAGAAACGGCAGGAGTTTTTAAAGAGACAGAGATCCAATACAAAGTTTATTTTAAGTCATTTTTGATCATATTTGTATAACAACTGAAGGTGTCATACTTACTTGATTGTGCAATAAAATGGAACTATGTTCCTGGAAAACACAAAACACTGAACATTTAAGTATAAAAGAAAAAAAAAACCTTATTCACGCCACTATTCCCTGCACACGTCCACCTGCACAAGGCTGTTAGGGAAACACACTGATTTGCTCTTCAAAGCATGTTAGATTCAGTGAGAGCGCGTGACTCTAATCACCCAACATGGCTGCGTTTTGCACGTCGTTGCACCGAGGAGACGAGATGGAAATAGATACAGGCATAGAAAAAAAAAAAAAAAAACGCTGGCGGCGCTGACCGGAGAATGCTTGATGTGGACTTAAATAGGACGTACACAATGCACCAGAGAACATCTCTCATTACATAAGACCTGTGTGTATTCAATTAGCGCTGTAGCGAACCACTTCCCCTCAAACTCTGCCGCTCTAAACGCCGGGACATTCCTGAGCGCTTCGGCCGTTGTGCTAACACTCAACTACCTTCCACTCACTGCTGTGCAGAAGTCACATTAGGCCAGGGCCGTGCCCACTGCGGGCTCCCCTCGCCCACCCCCCAACGCCACCGTGGGGCCCTTGTCGTGGCTCTTTCGTGAAGAAAAGGAGCAAAGGAAAGAAGCAATAAAAGATGAAGGAGAGGGAAGTAATGGTGAGCAGCAGCAGAAGAGCGCTAAGTTAATAGATGGAGGTTATTATATGGTGGGATAATGAGAGGGAGGGACAGCTCTATTAGGCTAGTGATAAAGACTGGGTAGCAAAGCTAAAGGGTTATATGGAGCGCAGGCTCTATTACAGCGGGGAGCCGGGGACATCATAATCCCTGTGGCCTTATAAGTAATTACTATGTGATAGGGAGAGTGTGTAGTAAAACCTATCTACTGTCAGCAGAATTGGAATTATCTCCCTAATGGTTTCTTCATGTTGGTGTGTGACCGTGTGTGTTTACTGCGCCCTACCCTTTAAAGATCTGAGTGGTTGACTTTGGGGGGAGGGGGGGGGTTTGGAGGGGGGTGGAGAGTGTTTGTGGATATTGAGGGCATTTTTCATTCCTCCAAAACAAACACCTCTGCAACTGATGTGTGTTTATGGGACTCTATAGACGCCTGTAAATGTGTTTGTGTGTGAATTCCAAGCCGGCAGGAGGTCTGGACAGGAGTGCATGCTGGTCGTTTTAGGGCAGGCGTGCACAGAGGCCAGCCCGCTCACCTGAAAACCTTCAGATTGTTAAGAAGAGGAAGATAAACGGCGATCTCTGGGTGTTTCTGGAGAGAGCCGCTGCTGCTGGGTCCCAGTCATTTAGCATGTAGTTTGTTGTGCACAAGCAGGCAATTTTTACTCTCCAGACTGAGGAAGCTGACCTGAACCAATTAAAGTTTGTTTATCTTTCTGTAATTTGTTATAGTTGAGCCAGTTGGAGCCAATTTTGTACTTTCTCAGCAAGAATTCATAAACCGTGAGGTGTTTAAGCAGCACATCATTTTCTGCCTTCCATTTAGACTCTGGAACTAAAGCACTGCATCACAGTCTGTACGCAAACTGCAACCCTAGCAAACAACTTGTCCTCACTTCACATGGGTTATGTTTTAGATGTATTGGAAGAAATACCTTTGCTCTACAGCAAGAAATAAGCTGGTTTGTTATTTGTGTTCCTCTTTTTACTGTTGCACCAGTTTAACTCTCTGTTCATTAAACGAGGAGTAGCACCAGTCGTTCTTTGAGACATCGCTCCAACTCAGTCAGACTGGGTGGAAAGAGTCTGTCAACAACAATTCTCAAGTTTTTCCACAGGTTCTCAGTTAAACTGAAGTCTGGAATTTGACTGGACCGTTCTAAAACGTGGATATGCTCTGATCCAACCCGTTCTGTTTGGTTCTAGCGGCATCTTTCCATTAACTCTGAGCGGTATTCAAAAGAAATGCATCATCGCCCACAGCATGACGGCACCACTCCTATGCGGTTCACTGTGGGAGATGTTCAGGCTCAGGACTGTTGTCGTGGCATTTTGCTTTTGTTCTCATCTGACCAGATCGTTTTCTCCCTGAACAATATGTGGCAAACTGAGACTTCATGTTGGTCTTTCATACATAGAGTTCATCTAGCTGAACTCCTTAATGATGCAACCCTTTGTGTCGGTCAGTGACATAGAATCCCAACACGATACGAAACTCAAAACAACTGTACAATTTTTTTAAAATGGATTCTTCATAGGTGTCGTAAAGCAAGAAAAGTAATATTATCTAAAGATAAGATGGTTGTTTCTGAGAACTGGTCATGTTACTGAAAGAGAAATAAAAAGCTTCCAGTGTCTTAAACAGACAATAAGTCAGCCTCAGTTTGTATTATTAGTGTTATTCTATCTGACTACACAATAAAACCCACATCAGCCCCAAACAAACCAAGGTTAGAATCATTTTCGCTAGTTAGCTTGGAGTGCAGTAGCCTCTTTTACAGCAGACAAAAACCCAGCATGAATTTCCTTGTGTTTTTGTTTTACTTGTTACCACACATAAAATCAAATTAAAAAAATGACCTTCAAATCAATTTAAATAAAAACAAGCAAAGAAACAAACCGTCCGCCCTGGAATCATTAGCAGCCAAGAAATGTCTGCTGTGTCATTTTCTGTTTGCTGATGGGATGAAATGCTGCCACCAGCTGTCAAACAAACTGTTACTGTGGGGCGCTGCTGCCAATCTGAGCAATTTAAACGACACCAACATTACCAAGAAGTGATGGTCCATCATCTGAACAACACACGCACACACAGCGTCGGGCTTCAACTTCTTTCAAAGACTGACAGGGAGAGGCATCTCCATGAGCAAACGAGCAGGATAATGTTAGAATGAGGCTGGTATCGATTTAGCTCCCTCAACCACCGCACACTACGCATAGTAATTGGCTCAAATTGTGTTCATGAGTGTGTGGACAAAGGTAATCAATAGAGGTTGAAACAAGAAGGTGAAGCAGGGTAAAAAAAAACAACAAAAGAAAACACTGTACCTTCAGGTTCAATCCAGCACTGGTGAGCCTCGGTCCTTTCTTTCCCTTTCTTTACCTAAAAAAAAAAACAGAAAATTGCCCATTATAAAAATTGTGCCACAGATGCTGGATCATGTTTTTTTTTTTTTTTTTTTTACTAATAAAGAATTCCATGTGTGTGGAGGAGTGATTGTATAGTGACAAATGAAGACAAATGCCTCCCTGCTGCGTCTGTAGCGTTTCTTGTCCCCACAGCTTTAGCGCTCTGGGCTGCATGTCAAACCAAAGTTCTGCTTTAGCGCCAACACAAATCTGATAAGTATGAAAGCAACTCCATGTTTTCTCAACAGCACAAAATGGCGGACATAAAAACTGTAGAACAACAGCCGGAACGAGAAGCATCGAACACGTCAATATTTTTTTCACAGTAGAAATATAACTTGAGAGGGATGAATGTACACCTGCTGACTAACAGTCTCTTACCACAATAAGCTACTTTAAAACGTTAGTATTTTGGCGGGTGTGCGCTCTGTAATTCCTCTTATAACCACAGTGTGCGCATTGATGGTTAAAAACTTACGTTTAGAAACCATTTGAGGAGATTTTATTCCCCCAGACTTACTGCAGCAAACTGTACAAGAGCTTTGCATAATGCTTTTCCTTCAGCAGTGGAGTGTAAAGCAGCAGTTAGCGCTTCACGAGACCGGCGTCAGTTTGACAAGACATATTATGAGATTTTCATACCTTTTGCCACAATTTAACGCTACATTTAGCCGGAGTTCATTTTATATTTTTGGTTTAGTTTACGTATACGAATCCAAATAACCACAAATATGTTATGGACAACTGTATTGGTCAGTTTGCTATAATATATTAGCATCAGTGGAAAACATTTTGCACTTCTCTGTTTTAAATAAAAGCAATTAGATCATTTCAAAATGTTCTCTCTAAAACTTTTTAGCTCTAGTTCCAAACTTCTACACCTTTTGCATTTACCAAAATACAATAAAAACCTGGTGTTAACCCTAACCTGGCTGTTTGCCTTCAGATTTCAGTAGCGGCATCCATCAGCAGGCAGATGAGGAAATACCAAAGTATGATCACAGAAAAGGAGGAATAAAACAAGTTCGAAAAAATACAGTTGGAACAAATTTGCTTCTTTTCCTTTTAAATCATTTATTCATCTAAAAGGACAACAGCATCCATCTGATCTCAGGGAGATCAACCATGGAGCCAGGTTCTGGTTAAAACACCCAGGTTCTGGTTCAAACACCCAGGTTCTGGTTCAAACACCCAGGTTCTGGTTCAAACACCCGTCCACAGAGCTGTTAGTGTGGACCAGAAGCCAGGCTCTAAGATGGCTGAATGTTTTAGTAGAGTCTGAATTTTTTCAACAAGTTTGAAAGAAGGTTGAACCTACTTGGCACTTACCACATGATAAAAATGGCAAATTTTTTCAAAATTACAATATAGATGACGCGCAGAAAAAAAAAAATTAAACACGAGACTTAGGATAAACAATTTAAATAAAACTCTGTCGTCTCATTCTGTCTTTAGCTACTGTTTTAAGGAATGTTTTGAATCCAAGGGGAGTTAACATCTCTGCAGACCGAACACATTCTGGACACAAACTGTTTCTAGTTTTACCTCCAGGTGTTACACAGCACTGTTGGTTAAAAACCAGCCTTCACAGAGACAGTTCCTGCCCGCAGGCTGTGAACACAATGAACACCTGAGCAGTCAGTGTATTTACCCTGCCACAACATGTCTTTCATCTTTATCTGTTCTTTGTATTACAGGTTCTCTCAGACGCTTTGGTACGTTTCTCGGATCAGAATTGAATTTGTCAAAGCAGCCTGTTCAGTCTTCAGATCATTGTGTGACTTGAGCTGTTTCTCTTTTCTTTGTACGAGTTGCAAATGCTTCTGTACATCGATACATGCGGTCATGTACAATTCTGTCTGTCTCTTTTCAGTCGCTCTTGTCATATTGATCAAACTGTGTTATGCGGGTCTGTTGAATAGTCTCAGCCTCCATAACATTCAAAGGGGCAGAATTGTGTAAAACTGACTTTTTTGAGCTTTGCGTCATGTTATAAAGTTATTCCTTCATCAGAAATGAACCTGGAGTGTTGCCTTGACTCTTTCATGCATGTTTAAGAAATCCTTTAATTTCCCATGGCAACCAGCTCTGCAAAACGCCTGGTGGGACAGAGCACCACCTTCAAGACAACTAACCCAATCAGTTCCTACAGACTAGCCAACTGCAATTAGCAAACAGCTGTGCCTCTGTTAAGCTCATTATAGTTGCTGCTTCTCAGAGCAACGTTGGTAAAAATGTTGTTAAAGGGTTAATAGAGGATGTTGTGATGACTTCCGGAAGGCGGAGTTTCAAAAAGAGCAGGAGTTTTTAAAGAGGCAGAGGCCCCAATTTCAAGGCATTTGCAATATCAAATTTCTTTTAAGTCACATTAATATATATATAAAACAATTTTATAAACTTATAATAGTTACTTGATTGTGTAAAATTGCATAATGTCCCCCTTTAAGAATAAGTTCGTCACATAAGTCCTTATGTGCAAAAATCGTCTTCATATGTCAAGCGTATTTGTAAACATTAACAAATATGATTTTTATGATTTTTTTGGAGCTTGACCTCAAACAGATGATATACCTTTTTGTGCCAAACGTGGCACTTTTATTGCCACGTGAAAGATCGTTTCATCAACCTGCCCAACTAAAACAGTTTGCTGGGATCTCTGCCGGTGGAAAATGAAATTCATATATCCCAACTTTTCTTGATAAACACCAAATCAATGAATTTATTCAGTCTTATTGTAGAAATGAAACAACTTGTGTCTAATCCGAATGGAACTCTGAAATGTGTGGAATAAAATGAAGCCACTTGCTGGGCGGGAAGGTTGGGCCAGTCTTCCCGAGGGAGACGGGATGCAACAGAAATGTCATTCATCTTCTGTCACGTCAACAACGAACTCGAACCGCGGCACATCGGAGTCAGGCATGTGCGCTGAATATTGAGTAAAGTGACCTTTCTGATACGGCTTGAAATGTCTTTATATTCAGAGTCATGACTGTCAGAAGGACTGCAACAATAGGTCCATCATCATCAATCATGGTTTCATGCTTGGCCAGGGGCCTGTAAGAAGCCAGTGAGCTGTGGCAGACGACTTAAACAGCTTTAAACCTAAACTCATAAACCAATTTTCCAATATAGGCTAAGTTTACGGAAGTGGAAGTAGGATTAGAAAGAGAGTACACCTTGTGTTCATGTATCAAGAAGTCTTTTGATGATTTAAATCTACTATAACCTCAACAGAAAAGATCACAAAATGGAATATTCAGTCGATAGACGGAGCAAAACCAGAGCTAGAATCAGTTTGTTTTGAAAAGACAGACGGCAGCTCACTTCCTGTCTGACAGCTTCTTACAGTGAGGTGGGTGGATTCTGCTCTTCTCTCTCATCTACAACTGATTCAGAGTTGACTCTAGAAATAGTTTGGAATACAAAGAATTACATTTTTGACTCAGTGATGGCAAGACAAGCCCAGGTCATCACCCTCCACCACCGTGCTTCAGTTGCTGCTGATGGGCTTTGTAAGGGTTTCCTCAAACAACACCTCCAAACAAGTCATGGCTTTTACGTTTTTATAAATGTACTGTTATAAACTTTAACATTAAATAGCCAAACTGAGGTCTGCAGACCTGTTGTGTTTCCTAGGGGAGAGAATCAATGTTGCTTGTGCTAAACTTAGTTCTGCCTCTAGTGAATCTTTGGATACTGAAAGCTGAGATACACAATATAGCCTAAAGTTTTCAGTCCCCCATCCAAAGACAGGTGCTTCAATAACTTCATTTTGTTTTTACACTTTAAATTAATGAGAAGTAGTCAACATCCTGGCTAGCTTTCGATGGGTCACTCCCATTTGCTCTCTGACAGCTTGGATGGCTCGACACGCTTTAAGGAATTCCAACTTTTGTCCCCAAAACAGTCAATCTTGATACTTTTGCTGCACTTTCTTCTATATGTTAACATGCTTCCACCATTGGTGAGCTCATTTCTTACTCATTAAAACCATACATTAAAGCTTTATCAGATTAACTGGCAATAGCAACTGACTTTGGACTGTGTTAACTCACAGCTACATGCTTGTTTACCAGAACTTGGCTGCTGCTTCCCTCTGAATCTTATGGGATTAGAGGGAGTGTGGAGTTTTTGAAATTTAGACCTTATTTTATTACAAAAAGTCAATAAAACTACAGTGTGAAATCTGTTGTGTGTTTTGGTAGAAATGAATGTAAGACTTAAGCCATTTCAAAACCGAAGGACCATTCAGCACCTATTTTACAATATCCATAACACCAGAACTGAAAAAGAGTTTCTCTTTTCTTTTCATCCACTCACAAATGATCACATCACCATGAAAAATCAGTCTTTAATCCGCAAAGGTGTTTTGAAAATGTATTTAAAAGCCTTACATGTTTTCTTGTTATGTCACAATAAATCTTAGCCTTTCATTGTGATTTCATGTACTACCGTTAACGCCAGCATTATCTTGTTAGCTCATTTTTACCCAAAAGATAAAACTGACTTACTGAAAACAATGGCCTAATGTTATTCAGCATGTACAAATAAAAATCTGAAAAGTGTGTATAGCTCAACTCAGTCACACTTAGCTGCAACTATAAAGGGCAGCATTAAGTGAAATCAATATAATATAATATATTTCATTCTATTTGGTCTGTATTTAGCTTTGACAGTATTTGAATCAAATGTGTCCAGTTACATTATGATACAGTAACCACCATGTTTGTGCATCCTGCATCCTGTTTACTTTTTTTTTTTTTACACACTTATTGTTTTCCCAATAGGCCAAAAAATATAATTGCAGTAGCAACTCTGCCTCATGCTGTTTGCTGCCTTTTGTTTTCATACATGACATTTTAAACCATGCAGAAGTACTCAGTGTTCTGCTTTAATATTTCATCTTCTTGGTGGCATTCTGTTTTGTGATTCTTTTTGTTACTTTTTTTAATGCATAAATTGCTTTGTATTAGCTTTACCATTTCACCAGAGTGTGACAAAACTTTGAGTTACATAGGAAGTAAATAAACTCTGTTATTTTTTTTTTTAAGTTGAAATAAATTTAAGCACAAAAGTAAAACAATATTCGTGATATTGTTTGAAATAGTTTTAGGCCATATGGTTTCCCATTACGTCAGTCTCAGCCACTAAGTTTAGAGCACAGCTTCCACTCACCTACTGCTGGCTGAAGTGCCAATAACAACCGAGCCTTATCAAGCAGAGCGGTAACATTTCCATTCACTTTCCCTCTAGAGCTACTTACTTTTTCCGTTTCCGTCGCCCTTTCCTCGGCAGAAGTCTCCTCCGTTCCTCCCTCCTCTCTGCCTTTTGGAAAGCGAGATGGAGAGAGGGAGAGCAGAGGAGAGCAGAGGAGAGGAGAAGAGAGGAGAGGAGAGTCGGATCCAGGCGGAGGAAGATGGGAGTGGAGACGCGGAGAGCCGCCGCTGCACCGGGGAGCGCCTCACCGAGCCTCATGTATCGCCATTATGTGGGTCAGGGATGAAGTATTCATCTTCGGCTCCCAGCGCACAAGTTCCCGTTCATTCCCCGCCTGCGATGGTACAACCCGGGGAGAGGGGGAGCGAGCCGGAGTGTTTGGATAACCTATATTTGGTAAAGAGGAGCCCACTGACACTATTTTAAGATTGCCAATTGAGAGAGAGATTATGCTTCTCGTTAAATGGAGCGAGTGTCTACTGCTCTGCTGAGGTCACAGGATTATAATGCTCTTTGGAGATTTTGATACATAATAAAGTTTAATCATTATTTTATTTCCCGAAAAAAAAAAATGTAAATAAAAAATACTGGTGAACAGCAAAAGTTCAAACTTTATCCAGCTGGTTAGCTTGAATAATGAAAATCACCTTCAAGCAGGTATTTTTGCACACTTTCCAATTAGCCCACAATTCTGTTTTATACATGTTTTTATTATTATCATTATGTTAAAATTGGTTTGATGTAATACTATCATCTAACTGTCGTGTTTTCATTAGCTGTAACCATCATTAACAGAATTAAAATCTTGGAAACATCAGCGTGTGTGGAATTAATCAATTCACTTTGTATTCCGTTCCAGGGCAACATAGAGACACAAACCATGAACACACACCTGAAGGCAATTTAAAGACAACAAAACAGAAAGGAATAGAAATATACCGCATCGTCCCACAGTGGAGAAATTCAGATACAAAGCTAAGACATATTGAGCCTGTTGGGAGCAGTGATGGTTGTAGAGTCTACCAGGATCTGCTGACGCTCCTTTGTGAAGTTAGGATGCAGCAGTGCATCCTAACTGAAGGAGCTTCCAGTTCAACAAAGGCTTCATGCATCAGGTGGGAACATTATCCACCAGTGATGTTGTTTTAGTCTGAATCCTTCTGTCTCCCACCACCTGCACTGGGTCAAAGGTCATCCTAACACAGAGGTGGCCTTCCTGATGAGCTTATCTAACCATTTCATCTCAGCTGCTAAAAAATCTACACTGTATGGCTGATGCCATCACAGAGTCAAAGAAAGTGTAGAGGAGCCCCAACATGGCTGGGAGAAAGTCAGAATAAATGATGAACCAGGAGGACAGAGCAAGATGCATTTTGAAGTAAAGCTTTAGAAAAGGTTGATTGAAACTATTAAGCAACGTCCTCATTTTTACAAAAAAAACAAAGGTTTTTATTCTCATTTGAGTTGGTTTATGGCTTTTCTGAAAAAGAGTTAATGTGCAAAACAGGAGATGGAAACACATTTACCCAATAAGTTCTGATGTAAGCGGATTCTCCCATCCAAACCTTCAGCTTGGAGGGGGGAGGACCATGGTAGTTTGCAACCTCTACTTCCTGTTTCTTACAGCCAAACCTAACATCACCATCTGACAAGGAGGACACTTTGCGTAGCCTGGTTGATTCGCTCCAAACCAGTCGATGGAAACACACTTAAGGGACATTTTACTCTTTGTTTTTTTTTCTTTTTTTGCAACTTTTCCAAAGTTAACTTAAAATTAGCATGACAACTGGGTGGAAATATAGCTATGGTCTTGCGTGTTTTTGACGTCTCCCTGCTTTAATGCACAAGTTTCAGTTGACTGGAGTTCAGCTGCTTAATCAGCCGTCAACTGAAATCAGGTGTGCTGAAGCAAGAAACACCTAAAACATGCTTCTGGGACCAGGGTTGAAAAACATTATTTAGGTAAATACTATATGATATCAGAAAATATAAAACAGTAACATTACTAAAGCTACACATTCTTCCATAATTCATAAAACATTGGAAAGTGTTCATGGAGGTTAGTAGATGTGGATCTAGTTTGCCTTGGTAAACAACTGTCATTGTGATCGTAGAGCGTAGAAATGACTGACTAAATGTTTGCTCCTTTAATGATCAGAATCTCATTCAGTTTGGTGTGACACACAGGTATTCACAACCTCCGTCTGAAAATAGATTCATTCAGTGTTTGGACGTTGCAGCAGGCTGAGGAACAAGTCATAGCTCGCTTGTATTCAGAAGTCTGATCGCACGTTGTTAGCACATCCCACTCATCCTCTGACTCCTAGAAACTCTTTGTTTTGCAAGAACTCACAGTCGCCTCCCCTGAAGACTCGAACCAACAGTGTGTCTAAGCGGCGCCCACAGGAGGGATTTTGTTTGGACCACCACTCCTGGGAAAATCAGCAACTCTGTTGAATCATCAGATTCTTCTGAAACATCACTGCAGAGTGTCGTAGTTTGGAATTGGGCTCACAACTCTTCCCAGGTGGATGGGCAGCAATGGTGCTTTGTTTAGGACATTCCTCCTCATGCCATTTCCACCTATATAAGTCTAAAACAAGCAAACAGCTGACACCCCTGATACGGAGGTCATCACACGTTCTGATGTTAGTCAATGAAGTGAATTGGATTCATTACTAACGTCCTAAAACCTTTGGGAACAACCAGCACTTTGCATTTCTTCTCACGGCTCCTCCATTTCAGCTTCATTTTGTTCGATACATAGAGTGTGGAATATTTTATGTGCTTGAATTTAGGTTATAGAAAAACATTTTTTTTTTTTTTTTTTTTTTTAAATCACGCTCCATTTCATCAACTTCCAGAACTGAGATAGAGTGTACTCGCATTTAACGCTGTCCGCTGTCATTAGATCCACAGCATTTGACATCGATCTAAAAATGATTGAGGTCTGGGATTATATTGTGTTCCTTTGTTTTCATTAGTACTTGTAGTACAATCATAAGTGACTTAGCATGAAGTGTTGTCAAAAGAACAACAGACTACCAGTGCAGTGTGAGACCTCACAACCTCTGCATCAACCCAGGCACTCAAACAAAGCCTGATCCTCTTCATTGTACCATTATATAAGAGTCAGTATGAAGTTATATAACTCCAATAAAACACTCTACTTAAGTTCAGACACAAAGGAGAGGAGGGGAAGTACAGCGAGAGAAAAGACAGAACCGAAACAGAATATACTGAAGAGGAATCCGTTAGCAGTTGACTGAATTAGGTCGTGTTGCTCAAGGGGCCATTACCTGAAGTCTACTATGTCGTGTTTTGTTTTTGTTTGTTTTTTTGCATAAAGTTAGAATCTAATGCCATGTGGAGTAAAAAAGTTGTAACCCAGCCTCTCATGTGAAATAGCAGATTTTCTCCTGTGTGACATGAGGTAACAAGCCCTTAGCTGACATCTTCTACATGTGAGCAGATTTGTCCTTCACAATTCTAAAACTGATAGGAAAAACTGTTTGGCTTCTTTGCTGTGTGTTTGAAACATTTTGAAAGCATAAACCACAAAACAGCTGAAACACTCAGTTCTTTTAAAGGGGCAGTATTATGTAAAATCAACTTTTTTTTATCTTTACCTCATATTATAATTTATTCCTTCATCTAAAACAAACCTGGAGTGTTGTTTTGATTCTTTCTTGCATGTCAGAGAAATCCTTTCATCTCCATGGAAACCATTCACTTGTGCAAAGCACCTGGGTGGACTTAGCTCCGCCTCCGAGGCGCAGCTCCTCCCCTGAGCTGCAGCTGTCAATCTTCCAAGCTTCCACCTCCCAGAGCAGCCTTCCCCCACTCAGCTCCTTCAGACTAGTCAGCAGCAATTAGCAAACACCTGGCGGGACTGTGCATCTGCTGAACTCATTATGCTTCTCAGTGAAACGCTGGTAAAAACATTGTTAAAGAGTTAATAGAGGAGCCATGTTGTGACGACTGCCTGAAGGCGGAGCTTCAGAAAGAGCAAGCAGGAGTTTCTAGAGGCTCAATTTTATGACTTTAAGTAAAGAAGTAAAATTTCTTTCAAGTCATGTTTGATACATGTAGCATCTTTATAACAACTAGAGTAAACCTAGTTCCTTGAGTCTACTTTGAATGGCACCATGTGCCTAGAGAATACATAATACTGCCCCTTTAATTCAAGGCAAAAAGGAAAACTGATTAACATATTTGGTGCATATCAATAATTTTGATGATGGCATTTGACAGAAGGTAATGTTTATTGCTTGTCACACAATGCCTTGCTGCTGACATGTGCTACACACATAAATCTGACGTAAACAGCAGTGAAAGTTGGAGTGTCTGTGAAAGGACTCTGGGTTTGTACAGTGGTCACCTCACAGCAAGTCACAGGGCTTTGGCTCAAACCCCAGCTGAGGCCTTCTGTCTCCAGTTTCCATGACCTCCCCATGCATCCTTGAATCGTCCACTTTCCTCCTACAGTCCAAAAACAAAAACAAAAAATCCTAGGTTGAGTTCAGATTGCAATTTGTCTTTTCTTTGTCTGCGTGTGACGATCTGTACAAGGCGCGGCCTCGCTTCTTGCCCATCGCCCGCTGCGGACGGTCTCCACCGCAGGACGGAGTTCAGTTTGGCTTATATCTGATGTTGGCACGCGCAGCAGGTGGATGATGGATGGATGCCTAGCAGCTCTTTGATTCAGAGCAGAACAGGAACAGATGAGAGACACTTGCTGGTGAGAGTTTGTATCTGACACAAGCAGGTTTGAACTTGGCAAACTTTGCCTGGTACAGTGGAGGTAGTGTAGCAGGCACTGTGAAACATTTCAAATCGGTTGTTCCCTCACAAACAATTAAAACATAAACTATAACCTATGTCACTCACGAGCCTTTGAACTGCTTTCTTTTTCTTCTGTTGCTTTTAGGTTATCATTAGGCATGTGAAGTCAGAACTAGTCTGTAAAACCCTGAGAAACTTTTGATAAATGTTAGATAAGGTTGATGTGTGAGATTGGACAACTAATTGCTCGTTGAACCTTAGTTCATCACTATTCGTTTATCTCATGGTGCTGACAGAAAGATGCTTTTCCAGATACGTTTGTGTTTCAAACACACTTCAAGTGTTTCAGACCAATAGATCCGTTTTAATCGACTGATTTTTCAAACCTCCTGAGCGTTTCTCCCACAAATCCTCCTGCATCTGGAGGTGCACAAGTCGACCTTCACCGTTCTTGTTTACTGTCATTTCCTAATTAGATAACAAACTCGAGAGACTGTTTCGCCTGCTTCCTGTGGCATAATCATGTGTTGCTAGGCAGCTGCTTAAAGGAACCATTGCCTGCTGATTGTCAGGTCACGGTTCGAAGAATCATAAAGCTCAGGAATCTGCTGCAACTGGACAAAGATAATTGGAGACAAGAAAGTTTTCTCCTAACCAGCTTATTAGGTGCACAGACATTAAGTAACTGAAGAGAGAGTTTGTAAAAATAAACCACAGAGACTTGCTACACAGAATGCCATGGTTTTGCTTTTAAGCTTCACGATTTAGAGTTTGAATTATTCGGTTTCAGTGATCAATTTAAACACAAGTGTCCACCTGATCGGTTGAAATGTTCAGTCAGTATGAAGGCATTATTATTATCATCACTTTGGAGAGCAACTTTCCATCCTTAGAAAACTTTTTAAACTGATTTGGACAATAAACTGAGATTAATTCACAGTTTGATAACCAGGATCAGTTGGAATGTATGTGTGACTGAATTGTTTTTGGGCAAAGTGCCTTCAGACGACATATGTGGTGAATTGGGGTTATTTGAAAAGGTCAAACTGAACTGAACTGGGTTATATCACTACATCTACCTGCAACAATAAAAGCATCATTGGTATGTTATCTGTGATATTATCTGTGAAATATTAAAAGAAGATTGAAGCCTGGTCATTCTCATTCTTCTTGCTCTGGTCAACCTTGACTTAAACAGGTCAACATTTAAACTTCAGATAAATGTTTTAAAACAATGTTAGATGTTCCAAAATATTCTTATTTTTCTAAATACATTACAATTTCAGCCTAGACATGGATAATTTTGTCCTTTTCTAAATGTATTTTAATTTATAATGTCCTGCTGGGAATAAACTTAATGAGCTAATAAATACACTTTAACCCACAAATAAATTATATTAAGTCATTATTTGAATGGCACATTTCAGCAACAAGCAGTTCAAAGTGCATCATAAAAATGATACCAAAATACAAAATCACCAACAACTGAAGCATTACATTTTCTCCAAGTGTTGTCATTCCATATCAGAATGTCGCTCAGCGTTTCATTCCTTGTGGTTCCAAAGGAACTCTGACCAGGTGGGATTTTAGCCTTGATTTAAAGGAACTCTACGGGAGTGTGTTCCAGATTTGTGGTACATAGAAGCTGAATGCTCATAAGATGTGGTTATTTCACGAGTCGTGTGATCAACAGCCGGCTGCTGCTACTGACGGAAATGATGAAGGAGACGACAGGAAGTGGTAAGAAGATGGTGGCGCTGTGGGTTTCTTAATAATTTATCATGGGAACAAACTTATTCACATGTGATTTTAATTGCATTTCTTTATTAACAGAAACACCACAATTACAAAATTGTGTGTTTTCGACTTTAGCAGAAGATTACCAAATGGAAATGCAACTATTGCCAAAGCTGCTGTGAAGTTTAATTAAACTGGTTATAAATCTTATCTCCATTGCTTGCGACTTGTTTTCTGCTAGCCTCCCCTCACCGTCCTCACTGATCGCCTACCAGATTGTAGCACGTCTCTAACACACTCCTGATGGTGTCACTTCCCACCCTCTGGTGGCCGTTTTGGAGCTGCCAGCTCCTCGTAAATCCAATCATGTACAAACTCGCTGCTTCCCAGCATGTCCACCAAGCTGCATCCAGACCGGAGCATTCCTTCTGGACGCTCCATCTCCGTCTCAACACCAAGCGTTGGTAACTCTGTGCATCCCCCCGGTCTCCTTCCAAAGCCTTCAGTGTTGCTGTATGATGTCCAGATTCTCAGTTCTCCTAAGCCCCATTGAAAAAAGATAAACCCACATACACTCCAGTAGATAAGTGAATAAATGCCGCCCAGTCCTCTCCCTCCCCAACCCTGTTGATTCTCAGAACCAGACATGAGGACGCTGGCCCAGAAACCCAGCAGTGTGGATGGCTACCAATTTGCTGTCAGCACTGCTGTCCAACCTCTGGGGACCTAGCCTGATTACAGCATCGTTTGCTTTCTTCCAGCTCTGGACCAAAACAGTTGCTCTCTTGGTGCACATCTATTCTTTGCAGCTCATCAGATATGCCTTTTCGACTGTTTTATTATGTTCCAAGCCTCTTGCATTTCTGTGCGCCCCTCTGCTCTCCTCCTGTCTCTGTGCTTTCTGTCTCTCTGAACCCTCAGAATGTCAGACCGAGCCGACTGTGGAGACTCGCCAATGACAGCTGGCCAGTCACATAATTGGGCTGTTGACATGTCACTCCCCATCACAGACCCGAGAAAGGAATCTGCTGGTCCATCCATAATTCAAGTCCGACTCAAACTGTCTTTAGGCAGCAGGGTTTTTTTTTTTACTGGGCAAACTTGCAGCAAATCAGACTTTGCAAATGTTTGAGGGGTTACCAGGAACTGGGTCTGGTGGGAGGGGAACACATTACACAGTCCAGTAATTGGTGTGGCTGTTTCTATGCTACAGAAAACGCTTTAGTTTGTAGCAAATACAAGAATGTCAGGGTCTACGAGTCTACTGATGAAGGAAAAGCTTTAGAAATGAAGAGAAAAAACAGACATGCTCAGTTTGACAGTCTCTACTCCCGTCATCAGTCACAACGCTGCCTCCTAGTGGCAGCTTACAGACACAGTGCCTTGAATGACTTAGCATGCAAAATATCGAGAATATCGACAACGAATCAGAATTGTATCGTTTAGTCTCAGGTTCCCTTATGAAATTGTATTTTATTTTTGTGTTGAAGTTTCTCAACTCTACCTAAAAAAAAAATTTAGTTTTGATTTTCACTCAAATGATAATTTTATTGCACGTAAAGGTAAAAGCACACAAATCTGTTTTGTTGTTTTTCTGTTTTTCTTGATGTTTTTAATATGTTGTTAAAGTTGTTTTTTTGTCAGTCTTTAATTGCTCTAAGGGTTTAACAATATAATTCAAAGTCACAAAAACAGCTAAATGTATCAAACTTAAATTAAAAAGCATCGGTATTGGTATCGTGTTTTTATTCGGAATCGGATCGGTACCAAAGCGTCGGTAGCATGCCTTTGATTTCATTTGCTTTCAGTCAACACTTTATAAAGCCACATTTTGTGGCATCAAAGTGTTTTTGGTATGTAACTGGACTAAAATCTTTGCCCATTCTGCTTACATGCTCCCTCTCAGCCAGACTGGACTGTGAACATCAACTTTCAATTCTTGCCAGAGCTTGCCAGTAGTGTTGCCATAGTAACTCTGGCTGTGTGTTCAGGGTTGCCCCAGTCTGTGTGTTGCCTCTAACAAGGCTTCTTCCTCAAAAATCGTTTATCCCCAGCATGATGCCGACATCGCCATGTTTCACCGTAAGCATAGCGAGGGAGTGTGTAAGTCTGACGCTCTCGGCTAAACATTGATGATTTGTTTTGTTGGAAATCCTCCAACAGATCATTCTCCTCAGTTTGTTGGGATGATTAGAGAAACCAGCCAGTGTCTGAAGGAAAAGCCCTGCACCTCCAGAGTCAATATGATGTCTGTAGATGTTGCTTCAATATCTCCAAGCCTTCCCTAATTGTTTGAAGAGACAGTAAACATCTTATTTATTAACATTTGATTTTGAAGACACAGATAAATAAATCTGCGACATATTCTTTTATTTTTCAAACAAAAATAATTCTAACTGATCTAAAACAAGAGAAGCTGGTTCTGATTTAACTTTAGACAGTGAGGCGAAAAGGTGTATTTTTACTCAGTGTGTATAAACTGCATGGAACTAGTATTTTTCATCAATAAGTCATTATTGAAAACAAGCTCCTATGTCTTTCTGAAAAGTTATTTGTAAATTAGTTTTGTCTTATTTGAAGTGTACTAACATATTTGCACTAGAAAGTAGATCAAAATTACTTGGTAAAATGTAAGTCATGCCAGTTTTGTCGCCGATGACTTTATGTTGAGAAAATGAGTCGATATTTGCCATTAAGCCAGAGATGGCGCCATATCCCTCATTGAATGGCTGCTGAATCTTTCTGACGCTGCTTTCTTAACTCTTTTCCCACTTTTTGACATTCGTTACTGCAATATAACCGTTGTACATTTAAAACAATACCGATATCTTTTTTTTTTTTTTTTCCGGTGTTGAAATTGCTTCTTCGATGCAAAGACCCATGAGCCTCAGGGGCGTTTGGCTCCTTCTCCCTCACTGACTGACTTCACCCACTTTGATCACAGCAGCGATCAGAGGAAATGCAGAGATTCATCATCCAGCAGAGCCGTGTTTCTGAAGCCACTCGGTGCGCTGCAGCATCACGCGCTCTGAGACTTTTGTATGGTAATTTGCTGTGGGAGTGCAGTGTTGGTTCAAAGAAACCCTCAGAAGTTTTTTTAAAAAAAAATTATTTTCTTTTTTTGGAAGTATACATGGATGCATAGCAAAATCATAATATTACAACAACAGCTTTTCTGTCTGAAAGATGAAACAGTGAATAAACTGTTAGTTATGACCTTTAGACTCAGAGCGGTTTTATCACACCTGCCGCTCTGACTGAACGCGGCAGGTTCACCAGGATCACATGTTCTTCTGGAAAGTGTTCAATAGGTTTGTGCTTCTTCCTTCTCCCCTTTTTAAAACACATTCTGTTTTCGTTTTACACATTATCTTATGGTTTTAATCTCTTTTCTTCTGCATTTGTTTTGCTGCAATTTTAGTTGTTTGAAATTTAAAAAAAAGACAGAGGGAAAGAAAAAACGACAGAACTGCAGAGAAAGAAAGACAGATAGAAATTAAGAAATAAAGACAGAGATGGAAGGAAAGAAAAAGCATTGAAGAAAGAAAGACAGAAGGAAAGAACAAAGAAAGGAGCAGACAGACAGAAAGACAAAGAAAAACAGAAAGAGACAGAGAAAGAAAACAATAAAGACGGTCAGAAAGGAAGACAGAAGGAAAAACTAAAAACAGAAAGTCAGAAAGAGAGAGAAAGAGAAATGAAAGATAGAAAGAGATAAAGTCAGAAAGAAATACAAATAAAGTCAGGACAAAAAACTTAAAAGATAAACTGAAGGTTTTAGTTGTAGTTTTGCTAAACTATAATGGAATATGCTTCTACAGCATAAATTGTGCGGTCATTTCCATACCCTGAGGTGATTCCGTGATTTTTTCTTCATTACTATGTTTTACTGTTTGTACATTTCCTCTGTGCAGGTAGGGAACAGGTTCTCTGGAAGCAGATGCTGCTGTAAATCCTCCGGATGCTGAGCAGAACCCATCGTGGGATTTCACGCTTCCTCCTCCTTCTTCTTCTCTCTCTCTCTCTGAGCTCCCTTTTTCCGCTCTCTGACCTCCCCTCCCTCCCCCCCCCAATCCACCTCCTTCTTTTTCCATCACATGTCTCCTGACCTTCACACAACGAGGGCTTCCCGGCAAATTTCCATTTTAAAGTACGCCGACGAGCTTCTGCTCCCCCATTGTTAGAGTAATCATTAAAGCGAGTAAACAGGAGGGAAAGGTGAGCAGAGTGCAGCATGTTCAATAAAGCTACTGCGCTTGATTGTACACACACACACACGCACACACCCGTGCACGCAAGGTCAACCTGAACAAGATAAAGAGGAGCGGGGATCAGTGTTAAGTGGATATTTCTTGACATTAAACAAACCAACGGGCGTTTCTCCAAGTGGCTCTGCTCCGCCGGTCACATCAGTTCCCCTACCAGGCTGCACCAGGCCTCATCACCACACGGCCGGGTTTGTCACTCCGAGCCGCCGCACCGTGACATGAGCACACACACACACACACCATATGTACAAGAAGGGGGTGGGGGAGATACACAACTGCACAGGCACACGGTTATCTACAGTTTCTCTCCATTAGGCGGTACAGCTGCTGCTGTCACCCATTTCAGCTACTTTACGTGATCGGTTAATGGCACTAATTTTCCAGAGAGAGAGAGAGAACAAGAAAGAGAGAGGGAGGCTCCACCTGGCTTCACCGCCACTCCATCAGCCTCTGATTAAACAGGGAGCGTGGAAAGCTGCACTCTGCCTGGGAGGAAAACAGTTCCTCCGGGAGGGGAGGGCTTTGTTTTTAATGTTTGGTGAGAGCATCTGCTGATGACAGCTGAGTTGTTTGGGAAAAGTTTTAAGATAGAAGGTTATAAACTGGGTGAACTGGTGAGAATGTCAGATGAACCAGTTTCCTAACATTCGGTGCAATTGGCCGTGTTGCGCCTCGCTAGCTGCTGGGGTTTCTCACAAGGTGACCTCGCAACAATTTAGAGGATCTTTGGTGCTTAAGAGGACCCTTTGTTGTTCCCATAGCAACCCCACCGAGCTGACAGATGAACATAGTGCCATTCAGTGTGGTGAAGAAAAGCATTCGACCGCTTTACTTACAACTTCTCTTGTCATGTTTTTGATCAGGCCATAAATATTTCAGAGTGTTTTCACACTGCTGCAGTTCGCTTTCACACTGCTCCGTGTCAATCAAACCAAACCCTTTGGAAAACCTGTTCCTCCCCTCGCCTGTGGTGGCGCTGCTCCAAGTATCACTGGAGGAAACGACACAAAAACCTCTGAAGAAGACACTGAGCGCAACTTCCTTCTTCACGAAATGCAAACAGAAATGGAGTGGCGTCAGATTTTTTTGAGGATTTATGCTTTATCGGAAACTTTTGGATCAACATTATTAGACTACTTTTCAGATTCCTGTTCTCCCAACCCAGAAGTGAAATTAGACCAGAGGATACTTATCTAACAACGCTGAACAGGAGCACCTAGTTTACATACTTTAGATCAACATTATATTATTTTTCTTCTTTTGCTCTTTTTCTTCTTCTTCCTTCCTTTGGTTTGTTATTTTGTTTGTATTTCCTTTTAATTCATGTAAAGCACTTTGAATTGCCTTGTTGCTGAAAATGTGCTATATAAATAAAATTGCCTTACCTTACCTTATCGTTGGCAAAAGACCACAAGCAACACATAGGTTTGTTTTGGTTGTATTTACCCAGAATGCCTTGCGCTGTAGTCTGCTTCCTGCTTTCTGTGGTCCACTTGGCATTTGAACCACACCAAAGTTCACATCAACTTAACTGAGAGCTAACCTGTAGCTGGACCATAGTTCGCATGAAATCCCCTCCCAAAAAAAACCTAAAGTAATTTCCCCCTAAACCAAGATAATTGTTCCATCAACTGTTGCAAACAATCCCAGGTGCTGAAAGATCAAAACATCTCCAGATGATCACACTATCACCACCATGCTTGACTTAAAAAAAAAAAAAAAATTATATATATATATATATA